>BCLG01003162.1:8599-53471 GCA_001602295.1 Zoysia matrella
CGGGACGGCGAGGGTGGTAGACGGTAGGGCAGTGAGGGCGGTAGGAGACGCGAGGCGACGAGAGACGGCGAGGGCGGCTCGTGGTGCGGCCGCGTGTGACGGCGCGAGGCAAACCCTAACGAGGGGTTGGGGCCTTAGGGGCTTATATACTTATGGTTAATGGGCTGAAATTTGGTTAACAGGCCGTGCCAGTTAATGAGCCGTGCTTATGGTGGGGTTTACGGCTGACGAGTAAACAGGCCGTGCCTGTGCCGCCCATCGAGCTACGGGTCGGCTCAAGCACGGCCTGTAGCCTCGTGCCGGGCCGGCTCGGACCTGAAATTGTTCCGCCCGTGCCGTGCTTGGCCGGGGGCTCTTTTTTGTGCTTCGGGCTGGCCCAATAAACTCGGCCCGTTTGAACATCTATAGGTGAAACCGTGAAAAGAAAAAGAGGAACGGTCCAGCACAATTGGCCACTCGTCAGCCCAGCAAGACGGAATTACCCGAGGTACGCAGCCCATAAGGCAGCCTCCCAACTTGAGCTGGGCCTTGAGGCTTAAAACTGGATTTCCACGCGTCACAGCTTGGACGGCCGGCCTGCACGCAGCCGATGATCTCAATTCCCAAGCGGCCAGCCGACGGCAACACCAACGCACTGCGGCACTGATACAGACCGTGAGCAGCGCAACCCTGTGGACCTCTCCTGGGGCCCTGAGGCTCCTCAGCTCACTTACACTCGGTCTCGGTCCTTCCAGCTTCACTAAATCTATCAGCCGAGGCGCCGATCTGCGGATCCATCGATCTCTCCGCGCATTAGGTGAGCTTCCTATTCCGATTCATTGGTTCCTATAATTGTAGATTCGTGAGCCTAAAATGTTCAATAATACGGATGCGGACTGCTTGATCTGTAGCTCGTTGGAGCTTGGATGATATTTAGACCGTCGTAGGCACTGCTACTGTCAGTCCTGTTTTACAAACTCTAGATTTGGTTAGGGGAAAGAAAGATCTCTTGATCTACAGAGTATTCCTGTAGTTGCAGTTCGTCGTGATAGGTTGTACCGCAATGCTCAATGCTTATGAATACTACAGTGCATATCAGTGGATACAATTCAGTTGAGATTTAGTAGCTGTTGTGTTGGCTAGCCGCTTCTGCTGCTGCAGTCCCAGCCGTTGCTTTTGGGTGCTAAAGCCGCAGCCATCTTAAATGATCAGGGCCCGTTGTGATTGTGATGAGGGTGCATTTGCAGGTGTCTAGCCTGACGTTGCAATTTTGCTTTTGTTTCCTTGTTAGGTGCTTCCCAGCATGGATATATTACGTGGCAGAACTGGAAAGAGGGAAGTGGTTATCAGTTATATGAATACCCCTCTTCCATACGCCATTGAAGACAGTTTTGGAGGATGCCTCTTTGAAGATGACGATGATGACCTTGCCCATGTTCTTCAGGACCAGGTTGGGTGCTGTTACATATTCCCTTTTTGAATTGGCTGAGCACATATTCCACGTCCGTATGTGCCTGCTATTATGTGAAGCCCAACCAAGCATAACCAAACTATACGTATGTGCCTGCTATTAAACTAGCCAGGAAGAAACTCGTGGATACAGAATATGATTCCATGAAATTTTGCAGAAATTTGAACGGCCTGCCTTTTGCTGTGTGATGCTATTGGTCACTGTTCACATATTAAACCTTCTTCTTGGCAACAAGTATCATGTTGTGTTGCTTGCAATCAAACAACTTTGACATTTGGTATCTTTTTGAATCTTTACTTTGAATATTTCAAAATGGTATGAGCAGGTTCAGCTTGAAAAGTAGCTTCATGATATTACAATGTTTCTATGTTTATACTATAGGTTTCAAAACTGAATTTTGGTGAACAACCCTTTTGTGAATGGTGAGAGTATTTTGTACCGTACCATTTGTTTCTAACCTGTTATTTAGGATTGATATCCTCTGACAAATATGATAAAAATATTTATTTGGCTTGCTTGGTCATGCACACTGTTCAGGAAATATTGTATCAACTGATTCAAGCAAATGATGGCAGTGGATCATCTAGAACGCGCTCAACTCCCAGCTCGAGCTATGGTCATGATCGGATATCAAATGAAAGAAAACGATCAGGAGTTGCAAATTATGAGCTCCAACTAGCAGCGGACGAAACTTTAGCTAGAGAGTTGCAAGCAATGGAGGGCCAGCTGGCCAACGTTTCACTTAATGATAATAGCGGTTAGTGTATACTGGTATTCTTCTAACATAGGAGCAATATGTTTACTATGGCAAATGCTAAGCTTCTGCCTCAAATTTCCCTGTATAGGACGAACAAACCCGACAACTTCTCCTGTACCCAACTCTAGCAGTGGCTCTTCATCTAGACGCCCTCAGGTATATGCTTCTCCCAACTAAATTTATCAATCAGTGTGCACTTTCATTTATCTTACAAATGCAAATGCGCAGGTAATAGCGGACGATGGCATTGATCCAGATAATATGACTTATGAGGTGCGCTCCATGAATTCATTTCATTTCTTTTTTTTTTATAGATATATACACTTGCATCAGTGGCATGAGCAAGCTATACGAGGTGGCTTTTGGTTCTAAATTTAATGGCCATTACCTTTTGCTTAGGATATTATATTGCATTATGGATAGTAGTGTTGTAGAGGACTGATTAAATGAATGGGCTTTTAATTTGTTGTAGCAGTGACTCAGATCATTTGCAAACTGTTTACTATCATGCATTTCATTAGTTGAACTCTTCTTGATTTCAGGAACTTCAACAGTTGGGGGAGGCCATTGGAACTGAAAGCAAAGGGTTGTCCGAAAGTGCTATAGCACTTTTGCCAACTTCAACATACAAAAATGGGATATTCTCAAGAAAGGAAAAACATAATGAGTATGTTTGTTAGAAGTTTAGGAGATTAATTAACTATTTTTCTTTATCTGCTAGTTTAATGTGTCATTGTGCTGATCACCCGCAAAGTTTATCCTATGCAATACCTGCCCCATTTACTCATAATCTGAGGTTATTTGAAAATATTTTTATTTCATTTTTTTCGAACAATGATATGCTATCAGGTGTTGTTTCCTAGGATAACTTTTCATTTGCTGTTCGCTACTATGGCTGCATTTTTGTATCAACTTATGTAATTTCACTAGCAAATTATTTTGACACCCTCTTGGTTTATATTTATGCAGATGTGTGATCTGTTGTATGGCTTACAAGAACCGAGATAAGCTGACTAAATTGCCCTGCGATCATCAGTACCATCAAGCTTGTGTCACTAAATGGTTGCAGATCAATAAAGTAAGCTACCTGTTATTTACTTTTTTTGAATGTGTGCAGAGTGGTATTTGATCAAAAAACTGTTGGTACATATTTCCAAGAACTGTCGTAGTGTCCATGACAGTGATCAGAATAGTTTACTTGTGCTGATATTTATTCAGGCAGACATCAACCTACTGTAGGGTCCTCATTTTAAAACCTTGTGCTAAGGTCATTTGTTGTCAGCATATAATCATAAATGAAAGATACCTTGCGTTTGTAGTTTGTGGTTCATTTATATTGCCAATCAAGTTTCCTTGCCAACCAGGTTCAAAAAAAGTTTCCTTGCCAAAGGAGCTTATCTCGAGCACAGCCCAATAAGGTGAAAATTGAGCTAGAAATCTTAAAATGTGAACAAGTCACATTGCTTATTTAGAGCGCTGATTTAGTATAATTCTTGTTCCAAAATCAGTATTGAAAGCTCCAGCATTTTCAGAGAAAAATGGTTTTTCGTTATCATTTACAAATTTGCAACGCTGACTATACTTCATTCTCTGTGGTCACTGCTAAGCCTTAGTGGCATGCATTACGTTGCAGGTATGCCCTGTTTGCAATAAGGAGGTTTTTGGCTCATAACACTGCAGATTCATCTGACGACCAGCATCATGCACTAGCATCCTACGAAGTTTGGTGTTAATCGTGCGTCTGTTCTTAATGAGCGTGCTGCTGCGTGGTAGCTAAAAGTCAAGCTGTGTTGCTCAATGATCTGAAGTTTGATAGACTCACTGATATCTCATCAGAAAAACGATGGATGTTGCTCATTTGCTCCTGAACTTGGTCGATGGGACATGGTCGTTGCAGTTGCAGACATGGTAGTACTATATTATGTAGAATATGTATAATATAAACTGGTTTCGATATCTTTACTTCGCTTGATTCAGCCGTTATGCAGACTTCCACGGAACCACCAATGTTATGAAAACTAAGGATTATTATCAGTGACTGACCGTTGAATGATCGGATTCTGGCTTCTTGCTTGTGATTTCCGCAGCCACCCATGTTGGACTACATGATTTCGGCAGAAACGTCTCTTCTTCCCCATTGGTCGTTCCGCGATACACCGGATAGGATCATCTCCGGATGACGGGTCAAAAACAAACTTCTGCATCACTCTGACATTATGATTACGGCTGAAATGCTGGACTTCTACAGACAAGCAGCCCACATGCCCGCGAGTTTCAACGCCACCAAACAAACTGAAGCTTGTAAAATACAAAATGTACAAGCGATCTGAACTTGAGTGACGGGCAAAAGGCAGACACATACGAAACGGCACCCGTGAAGGTCGCGATCCGAACTTAAGGGACGCAACGGTAGCCACCTTAATTGGCGGCGGAGAAATACCGGTTATGACCGGACAACCAGATCGTTTGATTGGATCTGATTGGAGTAGCTTCTTCTTGATCTGATCCTTTGGCCTCAGGTGTCCGTCCGATGCAGCCATGTAGAGTGACGGTCATTTTCTTGTCGGGACCCCCCCTGCACGTTCCAAACGCGTACGTCATTGATCAGCAAGTTCGCGTGCAAAAATGTATGGTCCTGTTTGTAACTAACCGGATTTCATCGTAGCGTTGCTTAGCATGGTCGTGCGAAACAGCACAAACATTCATAAAAAAGCACGATATACTTGCGAAAATGCGATGCAGAAATTGTGACGGGAGTGGATAGGGGCGCCACGGAGGACTGGGCCTTACCTGCTGACTCGGAACAAAGCCCATGGGACCCCATTTGTTTTTTTTTATATTGGGCCCGCATGTGAGCCCCCAGGCTGTTAACCATTGGCGTGACATTTCCTGCCGGAATCTTCGTCTGGAGGACCATACAAAACAAGGATAAAATAAAAAGGTTATTATATTCCTACTTTTATTGTGTAAAAAGTTTTTCATCCACCCAACTGCACTTCGTTTATCTTATTTAGTGTGTTTATATTTCTCAAATGTTTATATTGTTGGATGAATTCAAACTCTTTAAATGTTTATATTATTGGACGGAAAGAGTAATACACGCTGGACCCTATAAAAAATACAACTAAGGAAGCTGAGAGTGTTATTCTGCCATGCAACTTATAATCAACGAATACGTGGATGCCCATCCAGCACGGGAGAAGAAAAGAGAGAAGTTTGCACCAAACATTTGGACGGCAACCAGTGCACGCTCGCACGCGACCTCACACGTGTGCGTGGCTCCGCGCTTGCGGCGTTATCAGCTTCCATGTCGACGAGGCGACGACGAGGTGGCATGGCGTTAACTGGCCGGCTCGTCGTAATCCGGTAGAGCACGGCCGGTTCTTCTCCTCCTCTCGCATCTCGCCATTTGGGTGGGCGCCGTTGCGTGTCCTCGCCACCCGAGTGACGAACAGGCGAAGGGTCCTGGCGCCACAACATGATTGGCCTGTTCAGCAGCCGATTTGTTTGCAGCTGCTGCTGGAGCTGTTATTTATCCTCACTGTTTTACTGTACTGAACTAGCAGCCACAGCTATTAAACAAGGTATTGAACGGGCTCGATGCTTCTAGGCTTCAAAATTATTGAGCGTCGTAACAGTCTCTCCTGTTCCTGTTGCACTCCTCTGGTATGAAGAACCTGAAAAGAAAGCGATAACGACGCGAGGAAACCAGCCAGTGGTATTGCAGGACCTGCCCAGCGCAATCAGAGGAAGCGCTCTTCCCTTTCAAACTCTGACGGGATCTTTGGGGGCGGGTTTGGCCCCTCTGATGGCAGGAAGACGCGCTGCAGCAGTGTTACTGGAGTACAAAAGTGCGGCCGGCGCAAGCGTGGATACCCTCTTATCCGCCGTGCTTTCTTCGTAGGAGTAAAATAAAGTGGAGTTCCAGTGTGCTTACACAGGGATCTTTTGTTTCGTAAACAGGCATTGACAAACTGCTTGTTTGGAACTTGCATAACGTGACTACTACTGTCCACCATCTTATATCTGCAGTGGTAGACTATACATGATATTTTTGCCACCCTGAGTACGAATAATTCTGTTCATATGATGAATGGAACAGCTTTTTGAGGAGCGAGCTCCAGACACACGTTCGAGCATCTCCAATAGTGACCTAAACTAAGTACTTAAAATATAATTTAAGTATTAAAGGTAAAAATTAACTTTCTAATAGATATCTAAAATTTTTAATTTTAGCTATCTCCAATAGCATGAATTCCGGTACCCAGATGTGGCAACTTGGTTGTGGCGGCCTATATTGCAAAAATCATCCTCCGCAAGCTCAGAGACGCGGTTCGCACGGAAATCTCAATGGAAATTTTCGCGCCCAGGCCTCCCTGCCACTGCAAGGGCTCCTCCTGCGCCCGTCCGCCGCCTTGCGCATTGCCTCGGCCTGCCGCATCAAGCTTTGCCTGCCGCTGCATTATGATATTTGCATCTCTTCAATTCTGATCCAAATCTTGATTCCAGACACGACGGCTTGAATGCGCGCGCTGATGTGAGGACGGCTAGCCTGACTCCCTGGTGATTGGATTGTGACTTCAAGACGAGTTCATGAATCCTGCAACTAGGCAAATCAGTCGTTGATGATTCTCTCCTTCAATTCCAGGCGGAACCTGCAGTCCTTGGGTTGCTTCTTCCCGCTGCTCGTGACGCAACGAAGTGTCTCCGATTGTGTTTAACAGATATGAGGCCAATCCAAATAACAGTCAATTGCCATAAATCAAGATGGTGTGTCACATTTAAATTCTTTTACCTATGTGATTATTGGTAACTGTTGGAGAATAGAATAGCTTTAGCTATTGCTTTAGCAATGACTTAAATATAAATATAGATAATATAATTTTAAGTATCGTTGGAGATGCTCTCAGTGGATCTCTAGTTTTCAAGCAGGTACATCGAATCGGCAGAAACCAAACTGATCTCGCGGTTACACCTAATCCGTCTCGTTCGCGGCTCCAAACGCCTTCTAGATCCCGTTGTCGCGAGCCTATGGATTGTTGCGACAGATAAAAAAAAAAAACCCCCGCAGCGACGACGTGGCCATGATTAGCCAAGCATATGAGGAGAAACGAATCCCTGCAAGTGCAGACATTATCCGTTCCTATCATCCTCGTCATCAGGCACGAAGCAGGGCACAAATATCCACTTGTGTTTTCCTGACCGAGACTAAACAACCAGAAAAGCGCGCTACTCCACTTCTATACGGCCGCCGGGTCCGGCACCAGTTTCCCTACACGGTACAAGCCGTGCCGCCGCTCCTCCCAAAATCTACTCTTTTCCGCTCTCTGTTGCGCGAAAATTCTGAGCATTCTGGAAGGTTTCACCGGATTTGATGAAGGCCTCTTCGGTGCAAGTCAGATGATTTCGGAAGGTGTTGCAGGCGAGTACTAGTAACGCGGCGAAACTATCCGAGTCGCCGCCGCACCATTGGCCGCGTCAAATTCGGATGGGGGCGGGGGCGTCGAGCGCGATGGGCCCGGAGGGGTACGGCCGCCGGGGGTGGGGCCAGACGTCGCTGGGCGACATGCCGGAGAGCTGCGCGGCGGCGGTGCTGAGCCACCTCGACCCGCCTGAGATCTGCCATGTCGCTGGCCTCAACCGTGCGTTCCGCGGCGCGGCCGACGCCGACTGCGTCTGGGCCACCAAGCTCCCCGGCAACTACCGGTACCTCGCCGCGCTGGCCGCCGCGGCCGACGATGACTGCGGCTGCGACGACGCGACGGGGAGCAATGGCAGGTGCTGCTCCTCGGCGAAGATTAAGAAGGAGATGTACGCGCGCCTCTGCCGACCCACCCCCTTCGACGGTGGCACCAAGGTTGGTTGATGTTTTCCTCTCTACAGCTCCACATAGCAGAACGGTCTTTTTTTTTTTTTTTTTGGCGACGGAAAAGAGAGCCTTCTATTCATATGAAAATGAAATACAATCATACACGAAGGCGCTTGAGAGCGCGCGCCAAACCACAGGGTGTGGTTTTAACTATATTGATTTTCTTACTCTCTCCGTCCTGTTTTATAAATCGTTTTGGAGCTGGGCACGAGAATTAAGAAAAGTAGAATATGTGGTATGTTCTGAAAATGAGGTGAGAGGTAGAGTGAAGATGTATTGAGAAGAGAAAAAGGTTTCTCAAAAAGTGAGACTTGAGGAGCCCACAATGACTTATAATCTGAGACAGAGAAAGTATGTCTGTTGATTTAGTTTGTTTTAGTTATAGTGACGGGACAAAAGAATGTGGTTTGCATGCTTAAGAAAACGCTTTTGAAGATCTGGATTTGCTTTTGTGAGCAGAAAGTTTGTGTTGATTGAGTTAGGTTGTTTATCACTTTTATATGGGACTTTGCAGCGAAAACGAATTGATTGGGTTGATTATCTAAAAGGTTCACAATTGGGATCATTGGTGGTACAGCAAACAGTCAAACAACCCTGTTTGTCCTTTCATGTTTGTTGCCTTCAATTATGTTTGTTCTTGCCTCTCACCTTTTCTTTTGTGTTACAATAATCTTAGCAAGAAGAGTTGTTTCCGTAGGAGTTCTGGATTCAGAAGAACAACGGAGGCCTTTGCTTGTCCATCTCCTCGAAGGCAATGGCAATCACGGGTATAGATGACCGGAGGTACTGGAGCCATATACCCACAGAAGAATCAAGGTACCTTCTCCTTTTCGTCCTCCATTTTTCTTGGATTGTGTATTTTTTTTTGTTTATTAGGAATTAATGATTTCATTCCATATGAAGCTGTAAATTGTAGAGCCAACCATCACTGTGCAAACCACCAAGGCCCCAAGGCAATCACTTCCCTGTAATAGAAAAGCATCTACATGCGCAGCTTATCTCCGCTCTGATAATTTCTGCTTCAAATTGCTCCTTCAGAATAGAGGTGTTGATGTGATCAGATTTCCTCACAATACATGATTTGTGTCTATTGATTCATTTTTGTCCTGTACTTTGCATGTGCTCAAGAAGCACTTCATTGCATTATCAATAGTCGTCATCTGGCTTTAACAACTAGAGTATGTAATTTATGTGAATGCAATTTTGTGCATTTTTGAATAGGGGAACTTGCATTAAAAACATTAGTTTAGAAAATATTGCTGACAATTTTCATCATCCAGACACCCGCGTAATCATATCGATAGTTTTATTTATACAGTTCTGTCAGATATCTTTACCAAAGGATAATGCACTTTCCTTGATGTTGTATTGGTACATTATCAATTTTATATTTATTTGTTTGCTATCTACCATTTTCATGTGAATCAATGGCTGAATAATGGATGACTAAATTGTTATAGTTTTCGTTGCAGTTTTCACAATGTTGCCTATCTTCAGCAAGTTTGGTGGCTTGAGGTGGCTGGTGAAATCGATTTCTGCTTTCCAGCTGGTTCATACAGCCTTTTCTTCCGCCTCCACTTGGGCCGACCACACAAGCGGATGGGCCGCCAGGTCTCTGGGATCCATGGTTGGGACCTCAAACCAACACGGTTCCAGCTGTCAACTTCAGATGATCAGCGTGCTAAATCCGAGCACTATCTTGATGACCCAGGGCACTGGATCCTTTACCCTGTCGGAGACTTTATCATCTCACGTTCAGATAAGATGACCAAACTCAAGTTCTCTATGATGCAGATCGATTGCACACATACAAAAGGTGGCCTGTGTGTTGACTCTGTTTTCATATGCCCCAAAGATCACCAATACGAGAAGGAGCGTATATTCTCCAAGTAAAATTTGCAAAGCCACCACTCCATTCCTTTTGAAGGGGGGGCCGCGTCAAAGTTGTTGCCTTGTAGTCACAGGTTCAAACCTTGGAAAAAGCCGCTTGCTGAATGCAGGGAAAGATTTCATACAAAAGACCCGAAGAGGTTGGATCCTTCTCTGGGTTTGTGCAAACAGGAGCTAAATGCACCAGACTGCCCTTTTTCCTGCATCATTCATTTTCCTTTCTCCTATTTTTTTTTCTGTCCAGTTTTGTCCAAAAGCCCAATGTGTATATTCTTTCCTCGAGAGTTTTGCATGAACACAAAGCCTTATTATGCATTTTGTTTTGTATAATTTTAGAAAAAGGCAGGCATATAAGGAAGATTTAGGTGCAGGTGTTGTGTTGCATTGGAGCCATTTAGCATTTTTTTTGTAGATTGAGCAATTCCAATACCTGTTGATTAGGATATGGATAATGATGTTTAGGTATATGTCAGTGAGTTTTATACTGTTCCCCAATGCCTATAGTGAAATCTTGTATTCAAACAGATTTGGATTTGAGAAGACAGGAGCTAGATTCTCTTGCTTTACTAAGGAAGCAAATGCCATATTGCCATGTTCCTGAACATGATTTAATCGGAGCATTATGTGACTTATGGACAGATGCTATATCCATGTTCAGAATGAGAACCGTGTGGCTCCCCCAGATTCCTGGCGTGGAACACTGAAGAGTGCATGCGCGCCAACTGCCTGATCGCTGCAGTGTTCTCTGATCGCGCCAACAATGGGGGACGGTTTAGAAAAGGGAAATCAGAACAGCAGAGATTGGAAGGAGATCAGGTCTATGCTAGCTGGACGAGGCCCAGTTCGAAACCGGGAATGACGAGTGTCAGCGCGGCGTCCTGGAGGCCCATCTTAGTCAATATGGACCCATCTTGCATGCGTACCAAAAAGATGGTGTTAATTTTTCTATCTCAAAAACGCATAGGAGCTGATGATTTCTGGTTGTTCTTGTCATATTCATGCAGTTTTAGACAGGCGGATACGATCTACCAATGATTCGGATATCTGCAAGCCTACAGCTACTGTCTTTTTCTTGGGATTTCCTTTCACACCGGCTTGATTTTTATCTACTTAAGCATTGCCATCCAGGCAAGTCCTTGTTATCATGATCTTCTTATCCTTCGTCTGAATCCCTACAGTTTTATAGTACTATAATGCTACAATACTGCAGCATGCATACGCATAGTATACTCAGTCACTTCGGATCACAATGAGCACATTTCTGATTTCTTAATTCAAGATGCGTGCGCGCAGCACTAATGAAAAATCCTTGTTTGTCTTGTCTGTGTGTTTCAGTCTGAAAATTTTAAGCTTCAGATGACATCTCAGAAGCACTATACTCCTTGCCTTTTTGTGGTTCAGAAACTCTGGCACATCCTAGCATCAGTAAAATATTTGACTAAAAAACCATTACTAGCATTTAGAAGAACAATGACTGCTAATCCCATCCGATCACTGTAGGTTAAACCAAATGTCCACACGGCGTTCATTATTTTCTGCTTAGTTTTGGATCCATCTGTATGACCTTGCTCAGTTATGGCTCTTGCACAGGCATGTGGCAGCTCAACCTCAGCACAGGTGATTGTTTTCACGCCTGTGCACTGGATTCACGCGGCCGCGCCGACTCGTTCCTATAGGATACAGGAACTTCCCCAGATTTCCTGGTCGCAGGTAGAAACATGGTGATCGAAGCTGGTTTTCAAACCGATAACGTCAGATTTTGTCCGTAAGCACTCATTTTGTCATAAGACCGCATCCTTTTCGTCGGATTTTGTGGCGACTTTACAGAGGAAGCCAGATTGCAATGCGAGACGGCTGCTCTATTAGTTGTTCCCCACTGGAACCGGCATGCGCTCCCTCCGGTCTCGTCGCTCAGCGCCTGTGTTTTGACTGAACTGGTAAGCACCATGAGTGCATTTTTGGTGGCCGGGCAGCTGGGCGCATGGAGCGTGGATTGCCACCGGAATCTGACGACGCCCCGGGGCGACGCCTGGCTGTCGTCTCTGACCGGCCGGCGTTAACGATCGGTGGCTGCTTGCTTGCTCTGCTGCTGCTGCAGCAGCGCCTGCGTCCGTGGGTGGTCCAGTCCAATCCCATCCCGATCCGTTTGCGTTCAAGTGCAGGCGCTGCCTCGTGCCTGGCCTTCACTGTGCGCGGGGCCGTCGTGCGCGGCGAATGCCTGCCGGACGGTCTTGACGAGCCGTGGTGGCTAGTGAGCAGCGAAGAGATTGCACTCTGCGAACAGTGCTTTGCAGAGGGAAAGGTGGCGAGAGGCCCAGCCAAGATGCGACGCGGATGCAGCCTGGCGTCCATTTCGTCGCGACGCAACCAACCGATGAAGGCGTAGTAGTAGTGAGTGCCTGATCCTGCGCTGCAGATCCAATGCCGGCACTGTTGGCGTTCAGAGCCAGCATGATCTCAGGCAACCGCACCACAAGTCTATACTCATCTCTTTATCAGCCCGATGGCTTCTTTGACGTCGTTGCTGGATCAGCCAGCATGTTCTGCGGTCAAGGTTTAACAAGTCCGTGTCACCACATTGTCACTGACTCGCTGGAACGGACGGGAAGGCATGCACGTCAAAGGGAGTTGCTTTCGGTACGCCCGATTCGCGCGACAAGTTGCACCGGCTTCACCGCGCCACGCCGTGTCGCGCACGCGCGCGGAGATTGCTCCGGTGATGACGACGGCGACGACTCCACCGTTTGCCGACATGCCGCGCGCCGCGCCCATGTCGTCGGCACGCCATCTTGCAGGCGCTGCGCAGGAAGGGCAGGGGACTCGAGAGGCTTCTTCCGTCGGTTTATGGTGCGTGGGTAGGGCAGGCCACGGCGCAGGGCATTGACACCGGTACAGGAAGCGCACAGGCACAATCATACGCGAGCTTCTTGTAAAAGCCGAGATCGGTTGGTTTGGGACGCGCCCGTGAGGAAGACTGTTACCGGTTAACAGGGCACAGTTACATGGAGTGGCCGGACACGGGAGCTCGGGTAGTAGCGGGTGACAGCGAAACGGCATTGGTGCTAGTACTACTAGATCACGCCGCTCACCGGGCCCATCATTTCGCCAACAACTTGCATTTCTCCAATCCAGAGGCAGGGTGCAGCGTGCCAATCCAGCTCGTCCAACTTGCATTTCTCCAATCCAGAGGCAGGGTGCAGCGTGCCAATCCAGCTCGTCGCGAGGGCCACTTTTTTTGGCCATAGCAGGCTGCTGCTGGATAAGAACGACGACAAATAGGTTATGATACCGTTGATGATATGATTCCAGGTGGGGGCAGGCATGGTAGGATTGGTGCTGCAGAGAATCCCTGCACGGGTGAGGATGGGTGAGGAGAGAGAGACAGAGGCAGGGCGAGGGATCTGCAGCTGCTGTTGCCCAACTGCCAGCAGCTGCGCGCCTCTGCTCCCCTGAGCCCGCCTGGTCCATGCAGGACACCACCCTGTGCTCCCCAGAAACGCAACAGCAGGGGAAGAAGCACCTGAGACCGGAGGGATGATGAATCTTGGTACGGTTTTCACTGCCATGCTGTGATGCAAATTTACACAAGTTTATTCCACACTGTACCTTTGATACTGCCATGCATCAGGTGGTCCGTCATGCGGTCACCGCACGGCCAGTGAAGGCCGGTGGTGCCGGTGCCGAAACGACGCCGCCTCCTGTACCGCGTGCGAACGCGACACGACGCGGCATGGTCCGCGGTGGTGGTGGTTGCTGTCACGCACGCTACTACTAGCTCTATCGGTCCTGTTGATCAGGAAGCAGCACCTGCTGATGGGTGTCACGGGCCAGGGCGAAAGTGGCCATCACTCGCTCTCGTACGTCAGTGTATCTATCGCACAACAGTATTTGCACGCGCACGTGTCGATCTGCCATTGGTGTAGGCATGGTGGCGTACGTCGCCTCGAGCGAAACTGGCCTCGTGAATAATGGTAGTCCTCTCTGTCTCCGAAACATTTTGGTTGCAGCGTACCAGTCACTCCTTGGCGTACTTTCGTACTTTCGATGAGCACACTGAAGGTTCAGAAAACTTTTAATCCCTACAAGCACAATTGACATCTTTTAAAATAGTTTCCATGACTCAAAGCAATCGTAAAGAGAGAAAAAAAAATTATGTTGAATATTGGATCTCAAATGTCCAAGTCGTACTAGAAGCACGATCTTGAACAGTGAAAAATTGCAAAAACATCCAAAATCAGGTACTCCTAGGTAACATCCTACTTTTCCATGTTAAAATATAGTAAATTGAATTTTACAACGATACTTGGGTGACTTTATACTCAGTCAGCTTAAAAATCTGACTTTTATTTTTGGAAAAAAAAAGTTGGGCATTGGCTTTTGTTTAGGTCCGGTTGGCTAGTTGAACGAATTTGCTAATCATAATCCAATTTAACACAAGTTACGCTGGATACATTTCCTCTAGCCTATAACTCAGCAAATTGTTCCGTTTACATAACGGACTATAAAATTTCTCATGACAACCTGTAATGAATCTCAGAAAGAAAACAATACCATCCAAGTTGGGGAGGCTATCAGACATTCAGACCTGTTTGCAGCGTGACCCTTCTTGGCGCAAGACTTTGAAACGGTATTCTTGGCGGGCCGTCGTATCGTACCTTCGTAAAAACGACGTGCAGGGCGGTGGTTGCGTTGCGCGCGGAAGACGTTTGCCAGTCGACGCCGACACCGATCGACCGGTCCAACGACGCCGGCGCCGACGCCGATCGAGCGACCGGTCCAGCCCCGAACTTTGCTGTGGGCGCGGGGACAGCGAGACGCGCGGGCGCTTCAAGCAGGCGGCCTCGCGATCGTGCGTTGGGTCTGTGCGGCGACCGGCGGTGAGCTGCCCAGTGCCGACCTTTTGGCTGGCAGCTTGTTGCTGGTCGCTTGCCGCGCGGCGACCGTAACCGTGACCGTGCCTGACACGGAGCGCGATCCCTTTCTCCCGATATTTTCTAGTCTCGTTTCCCGGCGGAGCAACAGTGGCATTCCGGCATTGTACAACCGGAGGCGGAGTCAATGCTGGATTGACGCAGTCCATGAGTATGTTTTTCTGGCTAGTAATTATCAAGAATTGAGAGCGGGTTCCGCCGTGAATGAAAAAATTCTTGGACATGCGAGGAGCGTACTTGTCGAATCACGCAAAAATTTGTGCTGAGAAATAGGTTTATAGTTAGTGATTTCTGTCATTACCCTTAGAAATAGGTTTATAGTTAGTGATTTCTGTCATTACCCTTAATTATCATTGTACGCTGTTTATGATGGATTTGAAAGTTGAAATAGATCAGTCAACTGAATTATATTTCCTGAAATGGGACATTTTATTTCCACCCCTTTAAAAACCATAAAATGGTTTGGCTAGACTAACCAACTGCGCAAGTACAATAGAGTTAATTTTCATTTGATTTTCTTAGTCTGAAATGATTCCTAAAGACCTTTAACGTTGACATGAATATATCTATGATGTGTCCATTTATCTAGCATATCTTCCTCAATAAATTTTCTGATAGACCCCTTGAGTATATGGATGACGATTGAAGTGGAATTGACACTTGCGATCATCTTGCAGCCTTTCTCAAGCTACAAGAATTTCACTTTTTAGTGACCGAAAGCATCTAGCATCATAATCTTTATATATTAAAGTGCAAGTGTTCTCTCCACTCTCGTTACGTCACGTCACCTTAAAAAATATTAAATGTCAGATTAAAATCTAACGGTGGATATTAGAAAAAAGAAATTTTTTTTCCTCGGTCAACGTATGAGCGTGCTTTTACTCAGTGGGAGCATACATGAACGACCGTGTCATCGCGTTAACTTTTTCAAGTTTAACATAAATTTTGACTATGATCATATTTAATTTTTTTATAAATTTTATATATTATAATTTCCTTTATCATTAAAGTTATTTGAATCACAACTTAAAATTTTACATATTTGAATTAATTTTTTAGATAAGTTGAATAGTCAAAGATGATATTAAAAATCAGCAGTAAACAATAATTTATGAATTGAGAGAGTATGTGATAGTACACATGGATAATGGGCATAAACATAAGAAATTAGCTGTAACTGTTTTGTTAAATCAAATTTATTTTTGCTATAGATTTAATATAACTATTCTAAAAGATATAAGAGAATTTTTATTAATTTATCCTACTTCTATGTCTTGTAAGTATATGTTATAATTAAAGACATTTATATATTATGAAAATGTATATTTAGATAACTTAAATTATTTTATCTCTTAAAAATGCTCTTTGATTAGAGAACTAAGATTCAATCTTTTTTCCGCTTACAACTCCGGTAAAAAAAAAATAGTAGCTTTAAACGTAATATTTTAATTAAACATGACCAATATAAATTATAAATAATTTTAAATTTATTATTACAAAATTAGAAATAATTTTTTTTAAAATAATTTCTTAAAAGTGTACCGATGCTACTTTTTATTAAATATTTTATAGATAACAAAGGTCATACTTATGTTTTAAATGAGACTGGAGTATATGTTTATAAAACTTTGTCATCTATGTCAAAGTAACTATACTTTTATTTGTTAAATAATAAATTTAAAATATACTGCTTCTACTAGAGGTGCATAACAAAAACATATACGAAAAGCGCGGTAATTGACGCGCAGATTTTTTAGGTAAGAAACGGAATAAAAATAGACAGCAGATTGCACGGCTGGTTGTAGAGGAGGCTATCAATACGATAGCTTTCACAGTAATTTTTTTACTGCGACATCGTTGCTTAGACCAAACGCATGTGTATTACTAATTGATGGAATTGGATTCCGTTTTTCACCACCATCCATCTGTCAATACTTTTGCTCAGCAGGACAAAAAGTTGGGAGCATCGTTTTGTCTGGTATCCGTTCCCTGCATCCACATTCCCGGACATGGTTGTCCGCAGTTGCGGTGGTTCCCGAACAAGACTAGCAAGCATATTTCGTCGATCTTAGCAGTGTTTATTCAGCTTTTGTTAAGGTAACACACTAACGGAGATTGCATAGACAAGGCCACGTGCATACTGCACGGCCAAATATTCGCTTCACCTTTTCTTTTCGGTGCAAATGATTCACCCCGTTTTCAAAAGGCTATGTTTTGGGGCAAATGATTTGATCCACACATCTGAAAAGATAGGCATTGACTTTGCCATGGCCGGATTCCCAGCAAATGGTACAATACGTCTCAAAAAGAACGGCCATAGTTTTACCAGCAACAGTAAAATGCTTTCTAGTTACTTAAAGTACTTATTGGTAATCAATTATTTTTTTATACTGTTTTGATTGAATGTGGTGGGAGTTACATCGCCAAGTATAATTTTTACCTTTCTTTTCAGGAATCATGATGAATTCAAGCCAAAGAATGATAAAGCAAATAAATCTGTAGGAAAGTCCTTTATAATACACGAACAAATTAGTAGTCCAGCAAAAGAAAGTTGCCAGTTGCCACCATGCCAGACACGGCAAGGCCGGTGGCAGTGGTACCCAACAGGATGACCCTCGCCGGTCCGCACCTGGACCAGGTCTCCGCCGCACCCGCATGCCTGTGGACGGCGCAGCACTGAATCCAGCGGATCCTCTCCAGAGTTGTACACCCGAGGCGCTCGGAAACCACCGCCAGGCCGCAGCGGAAGAGAGAAAACACGACGCGGCTGCCTGTCCGCGCGCCTATCTGGGTCCACTCGCGACAAACGACGAAGCAGGGCGGCACCTTTCCTTTCGGCCTCAGCGTCGCCGTCGCCACAGGCCACGGACAACCATGCGCGGTGGTGCCGCGTCTCGAGGGCGTCGTCGACAAGCCACGGACGGACGCGGCAAAATACTCCACACACACGGGTTCCTTTCCTTCCGCGACCGCGGGTTTTTCCATAGGCCGAGAGCCGAAAACTAAGCCGCGCAGTCTCGGCACGCACGGCACGTAAGCTAAAACCCAGGCGCCCGCGTGTCCGGCCATCTCGCTCCGAGATAAAGAAAAGCGCTCTCGTGGATAGAAGAAGAAGCCTCGGCCAGGCGCAACGCAACAAAAGAGCGCAACGGGCTAGATCAGGTGGAGGTTGGAGTAAGCACGGAGTATTATCTGCTCTTCTCCTTGTTTTTACACACGGCCGGGAAGGGGCGGCGAGCCAATGGCGCCTCCCCGCCGGCCGGCCAGCGCGCAGATACAACAAGGCAGTTGCATAGGCATTGGACCATCTCGACACATGCAACCACCGCACCAAGGCAAAACAAAGCGAGAGCCTTGGAGGGAGCACACTCCAATCCAACCTAGCTCCTCTCTTGTCCAACCCACCCAAGCAACGAGTCTCTCGGCACTCATCAGCAGCAGAACGGGCGCCCTCATCAGAAATGTGCAGGAGCCTGGCCATAGCCTCAGCCGTTGGCCGAGACATGGACCATGCCCGTTGGTCCCTGGCGCCCGGGATAAGACGCACACTACCGCTGCTGTTGCTGCTGCTGCTACCGCGCTAGCCACTTGTTTGTTGCCATGGTGCATTCAACATGCGCGCCCCGTCTGCCCGGGCCGACACGCACACGCCGCAATCGTTGCCTACGAGTGCAACTTGCGTGGCAGAGGCCTAGATTTCCTCAGCCGTAACATGGCATGTTGCTGCTGCATGGACATCTCGTCACGATGAGTTAATGGTGTGTGTCATCCATGTGTGCAGATCCATCCGTTGCTATTCTTAGTGTGCACATCATCTAAAAAGGGGGATGCTAGGTTCGGTCAAGCTACGCCTCCGATCCTGCTAGACTTGTCGTGGAGAATATCGAGGCAGAATGATGTAGTGGTTGCCTGATTTCGGTAACGAAACCACTTGAACTTGCGCAATGACCAGGGAGAGAATCCACGGTTTTCCTCTGACACCTGGTTTTAAGCAGGCAATTGCACACAATTTGGTATGTCTCGGCTTTTTGGAATGCCAAGCTGCTGTACTGGTGTGGCTAGATGCAGGGTACCTTGCTTCGATGGGATATCCAAGTATGCTTGCCTTGCACCTTTACCAGAGTATAGACCGGAGATTCCAAGTGTTTTAATTTCACAACTATAGCCTGTTTAGAATATATAGCTTATCAAGTACAGTAACCAAAACGAACATGACTCATGGCCTTGCATTGGCTGACAGAAACTCAACCATGGGTACGTACATAATATAGTTTTGACATTGTCTGAGAAAGTATCATTTTGGTAGTTATTCCAGTACCTTTTATTTCTTAAACAGAATTCATGCATTGGTCCATGATGACTCAAACTCTTATCGATTGGGCCGGCGAAATTTGATGTGTTCCTCTCTCCATTGTCAAACGAGTTTTGTATTTTCAGAAAAGTACAGAGACAGCATTATACAACAAAGGATAGATTACAAAAACAAAGCTTGCTTTGTTTTATCGAACAATGTTTCATAATCTAATCCTCATCTGCTAGCTGCCAGATGATGAGATCGTGTGATGCCAGTGAGCCATTTGTTGACTTTATTACAAATATATATGTTGTTCTAAACGTCCTATGTAGTACTGTACTACCGCCTGCTGCGCAGAGTATTTATTTTCTCTTAACGAAACTATACGTTGTCAACTTTAAGAGGACAGCTTAAATTATTAGTTGACCAAAAAAGTCAGCAAGTTATAAGTCGCTGAAGGGTAGTGGTCCCTGTAGCGTGCCCAAAGTTTAGGTAAATGCAAAAATTCAAGCCCATTTGATCAAAAAAACTTACAGTGCTTGTTTGAACTTCTACTTGCAAATAAGAAAGTTCATGATCATTGCACCGAGGCCAAACTCCAAGAAACCTCTTCACACGATACTAAGCTCCCATCCACAAGTTCTAGAAATAAAATCAAACGAAAGAAGGTCAAACATTAAAAATTTGTGTAAATTTCACAAAATTACATGTATTTTGTAACTATTATCGCAAAACTATAAGTTTTGTATCAATTTATCTCAGAACTACATATTTTATTTTTAATTTATCACAAAACTACACATTTTATGCAATGCTTTTATGCAATGTTTTTGAAAGTTACTGTAATAAATCTGTAGTTTTTTGAAACTAAGTCTTAAACCTGTAGTTTTGTGAAATTTACTTTAAAATTTTTAAATGAAGAAAACAATTCAGGTCTTCTTCAGGCCTTCATTTTTCATCATCCACTTAGCATCTTCAATTTGGAGCTTTAGACTGAACACAGCGAATTCAAAATTTGAGCTATGTAGCTATGCTGATTTATATTTAATTTACCTCAGTGTGATATAGATCTATATTCCTGGTAATGTATATATTCATAAGGTTGTCTCTGTTTGTAGGTTACTAATGTTTTTTCATCCATAAGAAACCGCTATCATTTATACACATCATTCAATAGAAATCCAATGACATAATAGTAGCTTTCCCTTCAAGCAAAACTAAACAACTCATAAATAAACGTTTTTATTACGAGAGACTAGTGACACAAATATGTTCGTCAATGCTGGTTAATTTACTGAGTAGCAATAATATCTCTAGTGTTTAACGGAAGCAATTCTACTAGGACAGCCATCTTGTATATATTGGATATAGTACCCGAAAATACTTGGAACAGCCGAAGAGGTATACAATTGTACAATCCACGCTCTAAAATTCACGGAAGAAATGCAAAACTAATTTATGCGGCTGGTTCTAAAAATGAAAGATACAGCTAGCGAGCCGACAAAAAGAGGACGCTGAGGCGAGACAGAAAAAAAAAGGAGCTTTCTCACGGCCGCAGCGCCTACATAAACGCTCGACGGGGGCAGGGGGCTTCCCATGCCCCCGCGGCCCAGGACTCGCAGCCTCCAAACGGGAGACAAGCTCAAGGTTCCTCCCCGCGTACGATCCCGTAAACCGCCTGAGAGTTACCAGTGCCGCAAAGGCTTTTACACCCCCACCCCCCCGCGCGAACCGCACGCGCGCGAGAGCAGAGCGTTGCTCTGTTTCTGTTGTCATCAACCATGACGTCGTGCCCGTCAGGTGCCTCTGCAGCGTGCGGGGATGACCTGGAGAGCGCCATCGCCGCCCCCTTGCTGGGCAAGGCGGAGGAGGTCGTCCTCGCGGTGGCCGACGACGAGGCGGCGCCGGTGCCGGTGCTCACGAGCAAGCCGGAGACCGGGCGCCTCGCCAAAGCGGTGAAGGAAGCCTGGTCCGTCTTCCTGGGCGTCGAGTTCCGGTCGCCGCCGTCGGTTTCGAGCCGCGCGGCGCGGGACGAGGCGCGTTCCATTCTCGGCCTCGCATTCCCGATGATCCTGACAGGGCTTCTGCTCTACCTCCGGTCGATGATTTCGATGCTCTTTCTCGGTCGCCTCGGCGGCCTGGCGCTTGCTGGCGGGTCGCTCGCCATAGGATTCGCCAACATCACCGGCTACTCTGTCCTTTCCGGCCTCGCCATGGGCATGGAACCGATCTGCGGGCAGGCATTCGGCGCCGGGAACTACTTGCTCCTCGGCGTCACCATGCAGCGCACGGTGCTCCTCCTCATCGTGGCCACCGTCCCCATCGGTGGCCTGTGGATGCACATGCGGTCTCTTCTCCTCCTGTGCGGCCAGGACGCCGGCATCGCCGCGGTTGCTGAGACCTACATTCTCGCCTCCTTACCGGACCTCTTGCTCCAGGCATTCCTCCACCCTGTGCGGATATACCTACGGACGCAGTCCATCAACCTGCCGCTCACGGTCTGCGCCACCCTCGCCATTGTCATCCACCTCCCCATCAACTATGTCCTCGTAACCGTTCTCGGGCTTGGTATCAAGGGGGTGGCATTCGCCTCCGTTCTGGCGAACTTGAACCTCATTCTTCTCCTCCTTGCTTACATCTTCTTGAAAGGCGTCCACAAACGCACCGGCGGCTTCGTGCTCTCCCGCGAGAGCTTCAAGGGCTGGGGCGAGCTCATTAGCCTCGCTCTGCCGAGCTGCGTGAGCGTCTGCCTCGAGTGGTGGTGGTACGAGATCATGATTCTGCTCTGCGGCCTGCTGCTGAACCCGCAGGCCACGGTGGCATCCATGGGTATCCTGATCCAGACCACGTCGCTCATATACATCTTCCCGTCGTCGCTCAGCTTCGGCGTGTCCACCCGGGTCAGCAATGAGCTCGGCGCCGGCCAGCCCGAGGAGGCGAGCCGCGCCGCCACGGTAGGACTCATGCTCGGGTTCGCGTTCGGCGCCTTCGCGTCCGCGTTCGCTTTCGTCGTACGCGACGTCTGGGCGACCATGTTCACGGCCGACCCGGCGATCATCGCTCTCACCGCGTCGGTGCTGCCAATCCTGGGCCTGTGCGAGCTCGGCAACTGCCCGCAGACGACGGGTTGCGGCGTGCTGCGCGGAAGCGCCAGGCCCAAGGACGCCGCCAGAATCAACCTCCGGTCGTTCTATCTGGTCGGGACGCCGGTGGCGCTCTTCCTGGCGTTCTGGTGCCACTACGACTTCAAGGGGCTGTGGTTCGGCCTCCTCGCGGCGCAGGCCACCTGCATGGTTCGCATGCTGCTCGTGGTCGGCCGGACGGACTGGACCGCGGAGGCCGAACGCTCGTGGAGGCTCACCGGAGCTGGGATCGTCGTCGCCAAGGATTGCGAAGAGAAAACTGCCTCCGCCGAGGGGGACGAGAAGTCGCGCTCACATATCGTCGATACGGACATCGAGCAATCGCATGATCTCTGTGATCGATGTTGATGGTTACAGCGCAAGCGTATGTGTACTGTAATCTACTCTTTTCTTTTTCCCCATTTTTTATTTCCCCAGTTTTTTCTCCATATTTTGGTGGGGGGAATCAGGGGCTAACTAGTACTAATAACAATTTTGTTCACCATTGCTAATTACTAGCATGTAAAGATTTTGCTATTTGTTATAACAGAGATTTAGTATAAATCTAGCGCTATTGTGAATGCAATTTTCAGACATTTCTAATGGGAAAGGAAAAGATTTTACGAGTGCCTTTCTGCGCAGCTTGCTGCAGCCAGCCGCCACTCCAAGGGTCAGTGTCTGGTCCAGGCAGGCCAGCCGCGCCGCGGGAGGACTCGGTCGCCGGCGCGGGGCCAAAACAGTAGCCTAGCCAGCGCCGGGTCCAAGTCGCGCGGCTCTGCCCAGCCGTGAGCCGTGCATGCATCCAGGGACCCGCCACGCATCTTGCCCTGGAATTGCGCCGCTCAGCCGTCGGCCGTCAACACGGCGACTGCCTTTCCCGTGCTATCGTCAAACGGTAAGCAAATTGAAGCACGCTGCACGTGATCCGCGTACCAAGACCTCAAGCTTGACTAGTAAGACACACGTGCTACCCGAACGTAGAAGAGTTGGGTTTTGTTCTGTGATAGCGGTTAGCCTCTGATGGCGATTTTACGAACACGCCTGCCTCGTATGAAAATTTCGACACATTTTTCTCATGAACCTCACAAAAGTATGTGAGTAAACTGGAGACAGGCCACTGAGACAACCATAGCCGTGGCGCCAGTTAACCATTCGCGGGCCGTAAGAAGAATGACTCCTCTGCTCTGCTCCGGTATCTGGCTCATCCATGGCCCGGCAGCGACCACGGCAGCAGGGCAGGGCGTTTAGCAAGTAGCAACGCGCCGGGTCCGTGTGGATCCACATGTAGGCTGTATCACGCTCCCGCGGGCTGCTGCTTAACTCGTGCGCACGCGACAGAACAGATGGCATCGTCATCGGCATCGGCATCGGTGACACACCGGCACGCCGGATTAAAAATGACTCGCCTGACACTCGACTCCACTACTTGGAGCACCGAGAAGATGGCGTCGTTCCAAGCACCCAAAAGCCAGCCCGGTAATAATATACTCACCAAGTACTGTATCGTACAAATCTAGTGCTAGTAGAGGGGGCAGATCTGTGCATGTAACTCTCGGGTGTAGCCAATCATTTTAGTTCTTTTATAAAGTCTTTCTCAGCATTTCTATAAAAGATTCTTTTCAACACTCAACCCTAACTAACGTCGCCAATGCCCAATGCACATGTTCCCTTTCAAACTATACTAGTAGTTTTAGATAAAACAAACAAAATGTTGTCAAGTGAAACTGACGAATGCCGATCGAGGGAGACGCCTAATCCCCACCGCTTCTGACCAATGTGCGCCCCTTGATGCTAGTTGTTGAACATTGGGCTACACTCACCTAGAGATGTAAGTGTGGATTCGTTCACATTTAATATAAATTTTATGGATTTTATAAGGTATTCGTAAAATTTAAAATAGATGTGTTTGTGAACATGCTCAATTACACCCCTGCTCCTTCCAATCGAACCTTCGTGGAGGGAAAACACCTCTCCGTCTGAGTCAACCGTTCGTCCCCATGGATCAGACGAAATGTCATCTACGACTCTGAAGATCAGCCAATGGCCGGCGCACGTCTGGTCTCCATGGTTACCCCCAATTGGAGCCTTCCGATACATCCAGTCATTGTCCCCTGATTCTTGGGTGAACCCTATAGATGTCCCCTATATGCTAGCAATGTGCTCATCGCACAAGGGCGAATCACAAATTTCACTGCCAGCTCGCTTTGATGGCTTGTCATGTGCCTAGGATCCGTTCCACGTTGGGGTCGCACTGTTTGGTAATTTAGATCGAGTAAATTCTTAAAAATCTTGCTTTGCTGATTCAAAAAAAATTTTATAGAAATTAAATCGGTCATGCTTATAGATGCAGACTAGGAGTATAGTAAATTAATGGGACTGCCGATCATGACCCAAGTTAGTTATATATATATATATATATATACACACTAATTTTGGGACAAGATGTTTCAGGCCAGCTGCTCGGACAGATGATGGTAGTACAGTAGTACGCCAAAATAGCAACCTGGAGTATGCCTTGAGAAATACTCCACTTTTATATGATCAGGTTTACTCCCTCCTCAAAAACTATGTCACTTTAGAATTTAAATTTATCTCACAAAATATATAATCCTCGCTTTGCAATACAAATTCATCGTTCTCTCCCTCTCTATAATCCTTGTTTTTTATGCGCTCTTTATTTTTCATCTCTCTTTAATTTTTATACCTAACATTTTTAATATGATTTTTTTCCTGAGATGGAGGTAGTTTAGCAAGTATTTGAGGTTGTGAGTTGATATGTTATAAATGAGCATAACAATTTTTTAGAAGGGAACATGAAGGTAAAGTCTTCTTTTTGGAACGAAGAAATTTCACGGGTAATAGTTCAATTTTACTAAAAAAACACATGATCTGAGAAAATTTTGTGTAATCCAAAAGGAGGTCTAATATGGGCGATATGTTTCATGGTATTGCAAGCCGTTATCATTTTTGTGTGATCCAAAAGGAGGTCTAATAACCTTTTTAATAATAGGCCCTTCGTCTCTTTCTTATACAGTCCGAGCAATAAAACATGGGACATAAAGGGATGCGACCTCTATCAGCGCCAATGTTTATCTGTCTTTTGGAAGCTCATTCAGCACTACCGGCACTTCACTCTCGGGGGCCATACGTCGCCCTCCATTATAATCCGGACCATAAAACATCGCATGTGTCCTTTGTACCCGGGCCAAACTTAATTTGTAATGTATCTGTCTTTTCATAGTTCATTTCACTATGATTGTTATCTGTAACTGAAAAATATATCGTTTCCCGCCACTTGCAGGCATGGACGTACAAATAACTGATTGATCGAGTCTCATACTTGAAGTTTGTAACTATCTGCAAAGAAATTAGTTTTTCTTCCAGTTCACGGCGACCTCGATCGAGTTGCGGCGTCCGTGCATATCCGCACAGCTCGATTCATGCGTGCGTCCACGTCAGTTCCGGATCATACCAGGAGAAAAGAAATGTGAACGCCTGCAGCGCAGCTAACCGCTGCGCCGTCGCTTAGCTCGACGGCACTGCTGATCTAATCGGGTTTTTGTTCATCATCATTTATAGAGTGGAGTAGTACTCCTACGTACAAGAACTCTATTCATTGGTCGGCGTGTGGCGATGGATGGCAATTGTCACGCGCGTATGCGCGACTCCAGATTCGCGCCGTCAGGCTACCCGCGTCCTTTTGGCGGCGATGATCCCAGTTCTCTCGCGCCGCGTTCCAGTAACATTTCCTGTCGCAATCACAGGCCGAGCTAGCTCGCACAGTTGACTGGATTTCCAAGCATGCACCCCAAGCAAGGTACGCCGGCCGGACCGGCCGGCGGCCGCTGAATAATAATCGCCGGCGATCGATCACTAGATTGCTTAAATGTTTAGCCGGAGAACAAACACTTGAAGCAACGGCTTCCTGGGTGGAGCGATAAGACCCCGCGCGTTCCTGGCCACTCAGACGGTTCGCTTTCGGCGACCGGTCTCAGCTTCCGAGACGTATCGCCACGACGCCTCGACTGAATGGATGCACGTGCGCACGGCCACGCAATCCGGTGGAAGACCGGCGGGTTTCGAAAACACGAACGGAGATTTAATTACCGCGGTCAACTGTGGCACGGCGGGCTGCTGGCGCGCGAACGTTCCTGACCTCCCCTCACCCCGACGGTTCCAGTTACGTTCCTGCCCTGCCGCCGCGGAACCGCGTTACGCTTCCCGTTGAACAGGGCAGCCGCGAAAGGGAAACTCACGCACGACGCCAGGTCTGGGAGCAACGCAGGTTCGTTGGATAATTCGGCCGCAAGAAGACTGGTGGTGGTGATTGCCGGGGAGCGTGTCTGGAGGCGGGGAGCACGGGGGAATCCAAAATCCCGCGTGCGCTGGGGGCCGTGAGGGGGGGCACAAGCGAAAGCGGCGGCGTGGACCGTTCTAGGCCTTACGGTGCATTGCACCGGTGGGACAGGACGCCGGGAGCTGTAAAGCGGTGACAGCGAGTCCCCCGCGGCCGTGGTTGGTACGTCGTCGTCGTCGTCGGTGCGGAGTAAACGCGGGTAGACAGCAGCACGGCGGGCACGCGGTCGTCAAACGGCCGGACCACGCGCAACCGTGGCCGCCGGACTTGGCGCGGGAGGCTGGACCGCTGAATTGGTTGCATCCGAGGAAACACTCAGCGCCGTGGCCGTCGCATGTGGGGTGCGCGCGCTCCTTCCTCTCGCCGTCTTCGTCTTGAGCTAATAATCAGGGATTGCTACTGCTAACGCTGGACCTATAGCTTATCTAGCCGGGAAGTTTAAAACCTGATCCTATTGGGGATCACATGATCCTATGCAAGGATGGACCAGTCTAAGCAATCGTATAGACAGGGCTTCCAAACTCTGATACAGTTCAGTCTCAGGTTGTCTACCGAGCGATTGGTCGTTCAGCGTGCTAGGGCTCATTTTTCCCGCGCCTAATCTGTGCATGTTCTACGTACGTACGCTGACTTTGCACCGCCTCGAATCGGGCGGCTGTTTCTGCGTTTCTTACCCGGATTCAATCCATAATTTGAGCTCCTAATACGATTTTTTGTGATCTGATTAGGACTGTAAGCCAGAGGCTCGTCAACCATCGACAGGTGCCGCGCGGGAGAAGAGGTGGAGATAGCCTTTTCTTTTTCTTGATTCCCCATCTATTCTTTTCCGTGGTGCACGTTTTCTGGTGGGCGCCGGAGAATTTCGAACCCTACACCACCCAAAAAAAAAACCCTACAACAAATGTTAGGCCTGCTAAGATAAGGTTTTATATCGGCGTATCAACGAACATAGCCACGCTACTGAGCACCGGTTTAGCCGCCTAAATTCGTAATGTACTGCAAGGATAATGTATTTTGGTGAACTTATTAGTTCGGATTGGTTATTTTAGCCCATTAGCAGTTCGGATAAACTCATAAAACTACGTGATCGCTTCAGTTAATTAGGGCTGGGACTGACATGACTGATGACTTGAGGACAGCAATATTTCATCGAGCTGGGAATCAGAATCTTGAAGGTCGAGAGGATAGTAAAGCAGCAAACAAAAGGCCGTGCTCGTGCAGCTGATAGGAGGACAAGGGTTGACCACCGATGTGCGCATCGACAGTCTAGCGGCAGTGCAGGTTTTCAAAATGATTGGCCGCACTGATTCCAGTTCGGATTGGCGTTCTTCTTCAGTGTCAGCTTTGGTGTGGATTGTGCTGAGACTGAGACTGCTGTGCGCGGGTCGTTCACGTTGATCTGCCTCAGCGGGCTTGATAATGTATGACACTGCAATTGTCCAGTGAAGCATGAAGCACTGAAGATATCCAGGCTTATCTTATCTATGGCGAACCATATTTAATTTTAAGACATGACTTTTATGAAAAAAAAAGAGTCGTTCTTCATCCATAATACGAAGTACTCCTTTCAGTTATAAAATATTGACATCATTAATGACATTTGATTATTCATCTTATTTAAAAAAATTAAAATATGTACAATTTAAATGCCTGATATTGACCGGAAAGAATAGTTTATACGAATAATGGATGATTACCCTCTGGAGTGCATGAATCTTCAGATAATAAATCAGATAAAAATAAATAAATAAATATGGGAGGATGCGTTGAAGTGGCCTCTTCGTGATGGGCCGACCCTTAGGTCTAGGCATGGGCTGTGATGGACCGCTTTTTAGCCCAACTCGGGAGCTAGATCACATCACTCGTCCTCATCAAACCCTACAAAAGTAGAAGAGAAGCCCAGCCCACTTGGTTTCCCAGCTGCCTCAGCTGGCCCAAAAGGCATTCCCCAACGCACACGGACAGGGACCAGTCGTTGCTGCAGTGCACCCGTTCTAGCCCACCGGATCGGCGGATCGGTGCGTGCCAGTGGCCCAGTGCAACGGCTTCACGGACTGGGAAAGGGGCCGGGCACGACGAGATACGGTGGAGGCCGCCGAGCTATTACGCGAGTCCGGGAAGCTGCCCAATGCCGCTAGGCCCGCTATAGAGGCGGCGGTGATGGTAGATGCCTAGAAGTGCGGAGTTTTGTGTCAACTTCCCTCGCTTTCAGGTGGAGGATGGTATGCAGTTCGAAATGCAGTGGTACCTTCATGTGGCGCAGGGGATGCTCATCAACTCGTCACAGGTTCACAGCCCATTTCAACGCCGTCAGCATGGAGCGATGTCGGTTACGACAGCGCGGTCAGACTCTACTGATCGTTCGTTCTTTAATTTGTGGATTTTACATTGCAGGACGCAGAACGTAATGCTAGAAAGTGATCGGTGATTCAAAATTGTTAGAGGAAGCTGTGTTTCGGTGTACAGGTGTGCTAATGTCCAGCAGATGAGTTTAACTTCACACTCGCTCCATCTTCTGGATCTTTGAGTACCTTGACAGCTGATCAAAGTAGCAGCGCTAGCAACAACATGCACGCCACATCCGGAACTTCGGCTGCATCGAAGTTCCTAATTTTTTTGTCCTCTCAGATCAACGAAAGACTAAGATTGAGATGGCAAACCACCGAACGGAAAATAATGTAAAGGCTATTTGCATTCATATCATCAAAATATTTTGAGTATATTTTTTATGTATATTATCAAATCAATTAATGACATGTGAAATCTGATCTTACATGTCATTGACTTAAGTTAGTAGTATAGAAGAAAAGTGCAGCTAAAGTAATAATATAGATAGAATTATTCTATAATGTAACGCATGCCACCAAATCGATCTGAGCGACGGACTCTGTCGTCACTCCGTATTCCACGTAGAATAAACGCAGCCTGTGCAAAGGACAGGCACGCGCGCTAACCCACCGCAAGCAAACACAGGTGACAGGAGGCCGCGACCTGCTGCCACCGGAATCCAATAAAGCCGCCGCGCTCGCTTGCCCAATCATCACCGGCAGCGAACACCGAACCGGGCCAAAAAAGCGCGCTTCCGGAGGCAAACACTGGCAGCTCAGCTCGCCGGCGTCGGCCGCGGCTCGCGCGAGCGCACGCCCGCCCCACCCTGGCGCCACACGAGCCGACCGCTTCGTAGTATACGTTTCTTTTCCTGGCCTCTGCCTTCGCGAACTGGCGGATCTCCATGCGGGGCTTCGCCGGCACGCGACCACCTCAGCGAGGTCACGCAGGGAGCGGACGTGTCCACGAGTTTTGAACCGCGGGCGCCGCTCCCGACGAGCGCTGGCTTAAAACTAGTCGATCGGCCGGCCGGGGGTCACATGAAGCGGAAGTGCCCTTGCGCTTTGCGTCCGGAACGGAGGCGTGAGCTTGACACCGCCAGTTCAAATCCAGTTCGAATGCGTAGATGGAGGGGGAGATCACGATCAGACGGTCGATGTTTTATATTGCAACAAGCACACGATCTCGTAAACCCAGTCAAACACGACAAATGCGGCTGAAAACGATGCTAGAATCCGATGCAGGCTCTGTTTATGGGCGCGTCCCTCCCACCATTTATAACGTGCATGAGGCTCTTTTTTCACCGTGGAGTGCAAACATCCTCTGCGCCTCCTGACGCCGCTGAGTTCCTGCTCATTACTTGGTGACCTCGTGTCCTAATCCCCAATAAGAGCTACGGAGTACTCTAGTAGGTGTTCTCATCTTCGTATCTGTTCGTGCAGCCCCCGAAAGCCACAGGCCCAACGTCTCCTCTGTACCTCCAGCGCACAAGCAAAAGCAATCGCGGTGCAGTCTGGGCGGCGCCCGCGCGAGAAAGCTCTGCTCCATGGGTACAGAGTCGGAGTCGAGGCCGACGCGGCCTCTGATGCTGAAGGAGTGGCTGGCGCTGGAATCCAGTGCGGAGCTCTCCCGCGACGGCTTCAGCTGCTACCCGCGGCACCTCGCCGCCGAGCTCCGGAATGCCAGCGGCAGGCGGAGGAACGGCGACGTCATCGCCAGGGTCTCGGCCGCGGTGCGGGCCGCGCTGCTGCGCACGCCGTCGGGACGAGCGGGGGAGGCGGGCGCGCTGGCCAGGAGCTTCTCGAAGAGGCTGCGAGTCGGGTTATGGAAGAAGAGGAGGGGAGAGCGGGAGGAGATGGAAATGCGCGCGCCCAGCTGCTCGGCCAGTGCCAGCGTCGCGTGTGGAAGGAGCGATGGCTCGTCGCCGACGCCAATGTCTCCGAGGCGGCGCAGCTGGGAACGTCGCCGGGCGGGTGTTGATGGTGGCGCAGGACTCGGCGGACGTCGCAGCCATGAAGCAGAGGTAGCAAACGATCATTCTTTTCCGAAACAGAGTTGCCCCTCTTGATCGTAGCCAGCGATCGTGGTAACATCTATTGATGCTAAATTTTCGTTTTGTGTCATTAACAAAGAAGATCGCGGGACCGGAACGCGAGACGGCGCGCCGCGTAGACGAGGATCTAGAGCAGGAGCAGCGCCTCAGCCCTGTTTCGGTGATGGACTTCCCCGTTCCGGACGAAGACGACGGCAACAACGAAACCGGCAGCAACGGGCACGGCGAGGACGGTGAGGCGATGTCACCGGCGTTCGCGCGCAGCGTGGCAAACATCCGAAGTAAGTTTCTCTGCTTTTCATCTGGCTTCCTTCCAAAGTGAACTCCAGGTTCTTTTTTTCCCTGAACGAGAAAGTGTCTCTAGTTGACTCGGCTACCTCTGCTTCATGCAAGTTGTAATTTACCCCGCGCAGCTCTGTTTCGCGTGCATGCATTTCTTTTTCATTTGGCCGTTAGCCCGAACTTGAAATCGATCGATCACGTAGGTACAAACGTTGTTTACGCAGTTCACGAACAGAACAGAACCTCTACTTTCTGCTGCCAGAGCCCGTAATTCGTACGTTTAGGTGCAGAAGCACAGTCTCCAGCTACACTGCTCGGTGTCTCGTGCAAACAAATGTGCGGAGAAGGACCGTGCGCGACGTCTCGTTCTGGTGCAATCCGATGCACACGAACTGTTGGTGGCATTAGGCTTTCCTGAGGACCATGCACGTAGGTAACCGGTCACAATCCGGTTGAGTCTAGTAGTAGCTTCCTTTATCTGCCTGGTGGAGATTCCGCGTGCCCCAACGGCCGAGCCCGTGTAAAGTACTACCAGAGCAGGTAGGAGGAGGCAAAACGCGACGCTGATAGCCAAGCGGAACCCCAACTTACAATGGTGCTCCGAGACGAGAATAATGCACGGTTGCGTGAGGAATTGTTTATTATCGCAATACTAAAGCCGAAAAAGAAAGAGAGGAAAGATGATTCTCACAGCTATGCGCCCAGGTATTTCAACGCATGATAGTCCGGTCTGATTTGTAAAGTGCAGAGGGAAAGTGATACGGCCGAATAATGGCTTTAGGACTTTAGCGATTCAATATACTATATCAACTTATTAGGGCCTGTGGCTGCAAGGTACAACATCCTTCTCGTCCTTGCAAAATAACGATAATAATATTAAGCTATAGGAGTACGTACATACATATCTTTAGTTAGCGAAAGGGATAGACAGTTTTAGATAATTAAATATTTTGCATCTCTTGTAATAAACTAAGACAGTATGCACTTTCAGTCCTAGACGTGTTCTACTCCTATTATTGCCTTGTTTGGGCAGGTAGTTGGATGATCAAGCTGTGTCTGTCAAATTCGATAGCATAGATATGAAAGATAGGCTTAACCCTTCATCATGTTAGAAAGCTGAGTTTGAAAAATAATCTTTTACAAACATGTTTATCCTGATGAACGTTTGGCCTTGTTCAGGCCGGCGCCTAAGGGTTTTTTGTTGCGTTCTAGGCTTGGATCGATTATACTAGCTAGTACGTGGACAGCTAGTGAATTGTTAAGCTAACAAGCCCAAGAACACATGGGCCACGCCCTATATCTTGTGCCGTGTTGTGACTTGCCCTTTCAGCTTTCACTAATCACTGCCATTCAAGCTTACTTTCAGCATTCATTCATCAATCATTTTTTTTTCTGTGCGAAATTGGTTATGGACCTTTATCTATTGCCATTATATCGGCCATACCAGTAACATACCACGAAGCTTTAGGCTGGTGTTCTCGACATATAGAAATGCTAACAAAAAGTTAAAACGCTTTGACTGACAAAACCCAGGAGGGAGTAGCTAACAAAGACACACGGAGCATTCCACCTCTTTATTCATATACTACTAGTAATCTTAGATCATCACAGGATGGATAAACATGTACTCCCTTAGCTCTTAAAATGATGTCACCGTTAATTTTTACAATCAATTTTGACCATTCGTCTTATTAAAAAAATTGCTCGAATGTGTAAAATTTTAAGTTGGGATTCGAATAATTCTAATGATAAAACAAATTATATAAAAAATATATAAAATTTAATATTTTTTAAAATAAAACGAATGGTTAAAGTTAAATTTAAAAGTCAACATCGACGTCAATTAAAGAACGGAGTAAGCATAGATTGATACATTACACGTGCCTGCATGCAATTTATTTATCCATCATGGTCTAAGGTGCTGGCGGAGGAGGAAATAGTACAGTGCAGCAACACCTGGAAGGCTTAACGGTACCATCGCATAATGATTTGTAAGACGGGCTGCCCTGGACTTGGCCTTGGCTCTGCATGAATCTCCGCACAAATGAGTTCTTCTATGGTCGCGGCAGTTATATTGCACGTCCTCACACTCCTCTTTATTAAACTCTGCACATATATGCAAAAAGCAATTAGCCCGCGTATCTCTTTCAGTATCTCAGTAATAGTTAATCTGAAGATTATATTGGTTCCCAGCGGTAGAGGTAGAGCAATGAAATACGTGATTGCTATTGCTCTCGTACCTGCAGAGGTGGACGAGAGAAAGAGGGGCCACGATCAGGACAGCGACCAACAAAGCAACGGCAGCCATCGATTGCACGCTGCTTCTTGTGTCCTTGAGTGCCAAAGCTACTAGTATGAGTACTCCCCGATGCAAGCTTGCGAGCTAATCCCTGGTGCTTATATAGAAACAGAAATAGGACCAAATCATCAGTGCAATTCATTATATCTCCTGTGTTGATATCTCAGTGCCATGTTTTTGATATCTAGCTATTCTGCCCGTTCAAATAATAAATGCAAGAATATCTGGTCCATACGTTGCACAATCCAATACTGCGTCTCCCTGCCTACAGTATATAACTATTACGTGTTGATATCTCAATCTGTATCCTTCTCAATCAAACAATAAATAGACCACTGGCCAGTACAAAAATACGAACGCAGAGGTGATGTGTTTTTGTATTCGATGTGGCCTAGTCTACAAGAGACTCAAGAGGGTTTTTTACCTGGTTCGGGCCACCTCGAGTGGTGTAATACCCTACGTCCAGAGAGTGGATTATCTCAGTGATAAAAGTATAAGAGGTCAGATCCTCTCTTCGCGAGAGGATCCGGCGTGGATCGAGAGTGCTCGGCGCACCTATGAGTGGGGTTGCTCGTGAGAAGGGATGCGCGAGAGCTCTGGACACTGGCTATGTTTGCTGCTCTTCTCTTTTCTTCTCCTACTCGTTCCTTTTTTTTTTTTGTCCCTGGGCCCTCATTTATATAGGACTGTTCGGAGTTACAAGATAGTGAATCTACGTGATTTTGACGTCTCGCTGATAGGTGGGTCATCTATTGTTGTCGCCATCATTCGTTTTGCCCATGAGTGGGCGTAGCCTGTCGCGGTGCACGCAGCGGCGGGCACTGTAGCGTCTATCCGGCACTGTTCTGTCAGCCACAGTGGCGTCGGGTCTTATCCGTTGACTGCCGCGGCCCGCTGATTCCGCGGCTTCTGCTGGCGTGTCGTCGTGGTAAAACTCGTCCTGTTCCGTCAGGGCGGTTAGCGGTTGGCAGCCTGAGTAAATACGTTATAATGTCATACCTACCTCCCAGGGGTCGGTCCTCTAGGTCGGTTCTCAGAGGTTGGCGTCTCTTTGTGTTTTGATGCGGCTTTTATAGATCATCGCCTCGGAGATCGGACCGTGCGTTTGAACGCTACCATCCGACCCCTAACTCGGAGTCTTGCACGTACGAGCACAGACCGTCAAGTACCCGAGGTACATGATCCCGACAATCTGATCCATACATTGTTGTATAATCTACTACGTCTATCTATCTTTTATCTATATTGATTACAATGAAATCCAACAACAAAATATGCAACCAACAAATTATTGGGTAGGTGGCTACCCTGTGTGTTGTTGCGCTTAATGTGATTTTAGGTGTTCGATGGGGATGAAAATATTTTATATCTTAAAATTATAATTCAAAATTTAATAATGTAATAAATAAACAAATAAAAATAATTATAGCACACTGGCAATCCGACAACTGATAACACCAGTGCTTTGATCAAACAGTGATAATAATAAGATGTGAATGCACCACAATTGAGAAAAATATGAATTAATGCTTGTTAGTATTCCGTGGCAAAGTTAGAATTTGATAAAGAACTCGTTTTTTTTTCTCACGTGAGTTGGGTATTCCTGTGAATACTCAGGTATTATGGGAGCTCCACCCATGTGTATATATATCGAAGATACCATTTTTATAATAAAACAAGAAAAAACAAAACCAAATCTTTACAATCGAACCCAATTTTACCAGACAAGTGCAGGATAAAGTATTTAAAGGCACCCAGTACAACTTGTTTTTCTCTCTCTATTTCAAACTCAGTTAAGCTGACGGCTAACCTCTTTGCTGTGCAGGTGCAAGCCAGCGGCTACTGCAGAAAATTCGTCAATTTGAGCAGCTGGCCGAAATCGACCCTTCTTCCGACGTGGACGCCGCCACCACGGCCACAGAGGACGCAAGCTGCTGCCACGTCGCGGAATCAGACGAAGAGGACGAGGCCATACAGGACTTGCTAGGCGTCCTGCAATTGAGCTCTCCCGTGGCCGCGTGTCGCTTCCAGAAGCTGCTAGAAGATTTCCTCCGCGAAGGGCTAGCGTCGCCATTGCACGGTGAGAGGTCTTATGACACAGAGACAACGAAGTTGTTGCTGGGTACCGCAGTGTCGTGGTTGGATGGGCGGCACTGCACGCTACGATCGGATTGGAAGGCAGAGGTGGAGGAGATAGAGCGACTCGGATGGTGGACGCGCTTCAGAAAGCATGAACGCGAGATGTTGGCTGTTGATGTCGAGGGCGTCGTATTCTCATCTTTGATGGACGAATTGGTCGAAGATTTGTACTGATTGTTTGAGAATTTCAATAGATAGTGATGTAATATACACACCGCACTGTCTGAAACCAACTGGGAGTTGATGCTGTGAATATAAGCTCTTACTGCAACAGGACTCTTGGAAAAGAGATTATTGAGAAGTTTGATAGATCATGGTCATGATACAAACAAATTCGGCATTAGCAACCGGCTTCAGCAAAGCCCAGACATAAGCATAGATGGTCATGCCTTGCTCTGCCTACAAAGCTTGATCCGAGCAGAAATGTCAGTCCAATGTTCTTTGCGGAAGGTTCGAAATGCAGGGACTTGGATTGATCTGAAAGGTGATGAGTGGCCCTTTGCGCTTTCTCTTCCCAAGCCGACGGTTTGGCTGGACAACAAAAGGAAGCGATCAAATTGTTTGTTCTGTTCAGTGCAATTTATCCACGTGTCTGCACCACCGAGCAAGCAGAACATTGTACTCCCTCCGTTCTTTAAATTGATGTCGCTGTTGATTTCTAAATTTAATTTTAATTATTTATTTTATTCAATTTTTTGGATAAATTTCATAAATTTTGATATAATTTGATTTATCATTAGAGTTATTGTAATCACACCTTAAAATTTTAATAAGACGAATGATCAAAATTGATTGTAAAAATCAACAACGAGATCAATAAAAAAAAAAGAGTATATCTTTTGGCGTCGTCTTGCGGCCCCGTGAAATTGTTGGTTCAGTTCCAGAAGTACAGAGCACAGCAGAACACTGTCCACCTGTTGCATCTTGTTTGGGATGTTCACATGTGAGTTGGGCCTGGTAACGGGCCATAAAACGAATTAGATTTTAACAAGGCCTACGCAATATTTTCGGGGCTGTTAGAAGCTTAGAATCGTGAACACACCCGTACGCCGCGATCCATTAACAGGCCAAGGTCCCCTGAAAGTGTTGGCTGGGCTGAACCGCAACAGCGTAGAGTGCATACATTGACTGCGGTCCAGTCCAGGCGAGCATTGCTGTTGTGGATTGGACAGGGCGGAGCTCTGACCCCGGCTGAGTGTTGCACGTGCACGGCTAAGGATTTTTCTGCTGCAGTGGCAGTGCACCGTACAGATACACCTGAGCATGTACTGCGCGCGGCGCGTGTTACTTAATTCCTACGTCCATTTTTTAAAATTGATGTTTAACTACTCGTTTTATTAAAAAAATTAAAAAATACAAAAATAAATAAATCAAATTTATAAGTACTTTTAATAATAAATCTGTTCACAATAAAATAAATATTTTTTAAATAAAACAAATGATAAAAAAAAGTTTAAAAATAAAATGACATTTATTTTAAAACAAAAAAGTATCTCCATGCTAATCCCTCTAATTTTCGGCAGTGAATTAACCAAAACCGTCGTGCCGGGCATAGAGAATCTTGGCCTCAAGCGGATGACCAGTGATCAGTAGCCAGCCACCACAAGCCCACACCCTGCCACCTACCAGAGCAGGCAGCACTATGGCTGGCACTCCCGCATCCTCGTGGCCTTCTTCTGTTCTAAATCTGAACATAAAAATTAAAGGAGAGATAAAAAATAAAATATATTAAAAATAAAAAGAAAAGAGATAAAGATGTACTAAAAATAGAGAAAAGTGCATTAAAAAGCGAGGATGATAAGTAAATTGAAAAATCTTGTAGATGCAAATGACAAGTAATTTTGAGACAAAGAGAGTACTTACACTACTGTGTTTGGCTGTACAGATGGATAGCCATTTAGGGCTCTCCAACGGATTATACCATGGGAAAGGTGTTGAAAAAAATGTGCTCGTTACACATTTTCTCTAGAATTTCAAATCTGTTTGAAATTGTCTGCACAAAGTCCTGTGTGCATGGGTCTCATAAAATGGAGTAATGTGATTAAATTCTCATTCAATCTCTTTATACGATGGCTTACCAGGCGATGGTGCTCTAAAAAAATGTCCATTATGGTATTAACTACTAATAAAGAGTTGTGTTAATTCTTGCCTTCAACGTTGACTCAAAGGCTATTTTATGACATAGAGAGGTCCCTGGAAGAGACAGAACGTGAGCCATTTTCTTCTTCTTTCTTGTTTTCTCCATTGCCACAAAGCTGTGCCACCTTCGGTTCTGAGCCGGCTCCGAGCCCTTGTCGTGTGAGTCCTTGCACAGGGCGGCATAGAGGTTTCTGGGCAGCATACAGTGTGCTGCGGCCGCTCGGTACTCTCGTTCATTTGCCTACAACCAGCTCCGACGTCTTCAGAAGTTAGTACTTGATTGATTGCGCAATATCGACTACATCGCAACGAGTACGTGACCGCATCGACTGTTTGCCGAGACGCTACACTGCTTACAGTTTGTCACTGCATCAATTGTGAGATCATCATCGAAAGAAAGCAGTGAGTCTATTTAATTAAATCTATAGCCTTACTGATATTGAAATTTAGCGAGTTGCTCTGTCTGTATACGTATTATCATCTACGTACATTCAGGCATGAAAAGGCTAATCATGTTTAGTTTATTCACTTTGCTAATATGGGCATGTGTATGCATGATTAGTAATGCTAGTTTTCTATTAGCTTGAGGCTATACTCTGCTATCATACATTTTTATTTGAATTATGCCATACTAATCGTTAGTCATGAATGTCTAAGATTAGTCTGGTCGTTTGGTTTAATCATTTATATGTTATTTATAGGAATCATAATTGTGACAAATTGTGCATTATTATTTTTAACAATCCAGAACCTCTATGCCAATTTGTCATGGCTGCTCATCTTACTGACCTCATGAAGCCCGAGAAGTTTGCTGGAGAAAACTTCAAGAGATGACAATCCAAAACCCGTCACTACTTGATGTCCCAGAACCTGTGGTGGATTATCCCACAGCTGAGGCCGCTGACTCATCAGCAGCATATGGACCTCGAGCTAGCGAACGATATGGTTGTGGGTGTCATATTATCGCTCTTGTCCGACCAGCTCTATGATGTGTACGCCGCTTATACGAGTGCTACAGTGCTTTGGGAGGCACTGGACTGCAAGTACGCGGTTTCAGATGCAGGACGCTAGATTTATGTGGTTGAACAATACCATGATTTCAAGATGGTGGATAACCAGTCGGTTGTCAAGCAAGCTCATGATCTTACTGCAATTGTGGGTGAGATGGCTCAATTCGATGCCAACGTCAGTGCAAAGTTCGTTGTGGGTGGCATCATTGCCAAGCTTTCTCCATCCTGAAGGAATTTTGCCACTTCGCTGAAGCACAAACGGGGTGTGGATATCACGGTCGATGACCTGATCGCTCACCTAGACATGGGGGAGAAGGCGCGTGCTAAAGACGCGCCTCAGATAGCATTTGAAGGAGCATCTAATGCAAACTTGGTTCAGAAATCCGGCACAAAGGGCAAAGGAAAGAATGTGCTACAGAACTTAAAGCCAAAGAACACAACCAATTTTAAAAAGAAGAAGAATAACTTGAATGATATCACCTGCTATGTGTGTGGCGAGCCTGGTCACAAGGCCAATAGATGCAAGCACAAGAAGCATGGTGCTAGAAAGAATGTTCAGCAGGGGTAGAACACTGCCAACATGGTTCTTAGTGGGCCTGAGACTCCATAGTATGATTCTACTCATGTTGTTCTTATGGCATGTCAATCCATTGACTGGTGGGTTGACACTGGAGCTAACATTCATGCATGTGCTGATATCAATTTGTTTTCCTCTTATCAGGCTACTAGCAATTCCTCCATCTTGATGGGAAATGGTTCTTGTGCTGCTGTGCATAGAGCAGGGAAGGTTGACTTGAAGTTTACTTCAGGAAAAACTATAACCTTGAAGAATGTTCAGCATGTACCTGCAATAAAGCAGAACTTGATTAGTGGCTCCCTCCTTTGCCGAGATGGGTTTAAATTGGTTTTTGAGTCCAATAAATTAGTAGTATCTAAATTTGGTTTGTTTATCGGAAAAAGCTATGAGTGTGGAGGTCTGTTCCGCACATCTTTGTTGGATTCTCCAAATAATTTTGTTGGAAATACTATCGGTGCTTTTAATGAGGCTTCTATTTGGCATTCTAGATTATGTCATGTTAATTTTGGTAGTATTTCACGCATGAGTAGTCTGAATTTGATTCCTAACTTTTCCATGGTCAAAGGTTCAAAGTGTCAAATTTGTGTGCAAGCAAAGCAACCTCGCAAGCCTTTTAAGGCTGTCGAGGAGAGAAGTTTGGCACCATTAGAACTAATCTATTCAGATCTTTGTGAGATGAATGGTGTTGACTAAGGGAGGGAAAAAGGATTTTTTAAGTTTCATTGACGATGCAACTAGATTCTGTTACTTGTATTTACTTAAAACTAAGGATGAAGCACTTAACTACTTTAAAATTTATAAAGCTGAGGTTGAGAATCAACTAGAAAAGAAAATCAAACGACTAAAGTCCGATCGTGGTGGAGAGTATAAATCTAATGAATTCTCTGAATATTGCATGGAACATGGGATAATCCATGAAGTGACACCTCTCTATGCACCTCAATCTAATGGTGTTGCCGAAAGAAAGAACTGCACTATAACTGACTTGGTAAATGCTACGTTGGATTGTGCTGGTATGTCTAAGGCATGGTGGGAGGAGGCGATCTTGACTGCCTGTTATGTCCTTAATCGGGTACCCACTAAAAACAGTGAGGTGACTCCGTATGAAGGATGGAAAGGGAGAAAACCGACTCTCACATATTTGCGAGCATGGGGCTGCTTGGCCAAGGTCAATGTACCAATAACAAAGAAGCGCAAACTTGGACCTAAGACTGTTGATTGTGTTTTTCTAGGATATGCTCATAATAGCACTGCTTATAAATTTTTGGTAGTGAGATCTGATACGCTGGATGTGCCAGTAAATTTGGTTACAGAATCTCGTGATGCTACATTCTTTGAGAATATTTTTCCTATGAAGAATAATAGTACATCATCTAGTACAACTTATGTTAATCAAACTCCTGATCCTGTAATACCAATTGAACAAACTGAACCCACACATGAGGAGGAAGACAATGTTGTAGCTCCACAAAGGAGTAAGAGACAAAGGATTGAAAAATCCTTTGGAGATGATTTCATTGTCTACCTTGTGGATGATGTGCCAAAATCCATTTCCGAGGCTTATGCATCTCCGAATGCGGAGTACTGGAAGGATGCAATCCGTAGTGAGATGGATTCTATCATTTCTAATGAAACTTGGGAGATCATTGATCGTCCATTTGGTTGTAGACCAGGTGGATGTAAGTGGGTATTTAAGAAAAAAATTAGGCCCGATGGTACGATTGAAAAGTCCAAAGCGTGACTTGTGGCTAAGGGTTATACCCAAAAAGAAGGCGAAGATTTCTTTGACACTTATTCACCTGTTGCTAGATTAACTACTATCTGTGTGCTTTTATCTTTGGCTGCCTCATATGGTTTCCATATCCATCAAATGGATGTAAAGACGGCTTTTCTAAATGGAGAGTTAGATGAGGAAATTTATATGGAGCAGCCGGATGGTTTTGTGGCACCCGGACATAAAGGCAAGGTGTGTAAGTTGTTAAAATCTTTGTACGGACTCAAGCAAGCGCCTAAGCAGTGGCATGAAAAATTCGATAGAACATTGACATCTGCTGGCTTTGTTGTAAATGAACCCGACAAATGTATGTACTACAGATTTGTTGGGGGTGAAGGAGTAATTTTGTGCTTATATGTTGATGATATACTTATTTTTGGGACAAATATTTCTGTGATAAATGACTTAAAGTCATTTCTGTCCCAATGCTTTGACATGAAGGATTTGGGAGAAGCGGATGTCATTTTAAACATAAAACTGATCAAGGATGAGAATGAGATTACACTCTCACAAGCTCATTATGTGGAGAAAGTCCTTACCAGATTTGGTTTCATGGACTGCAAAATTGCTCCCACACCCTAAGACCCGAGTCGTAAGCTGAAAAGCATCAAGGACAAGGGAAGAATCATTTAAGATATTCTCAAATTATTGGTTCTCTTATGTATCTTGCAAGTGCTACAAGGCCTGATATTTCATATGCAATAAGCAAACTGAGTCAGTTCACTTCAAACCCTGGAAGTGATCATTGGCTAGCACTTGAGCGTGTACTGAGATACTTGAGAGGCACCATGTCATATGGGATTCATTATACAGGACACCCTGCTGTACTTGAAGGGTATAGTGACTCTAATTGGATCTCGGATGTTGATGAGATCAAGGCCACAAGTGGCTATTTATTCACTCTTGGCGGTGCTGCAGTTTCATGGAGATCCTCAAAGCAAACTATTTTGACAAGATCAACCATGGAAGCTGAGCTTGTAGCACTTAACACTGCCACTACTGAGGCAGAGTGGCTACGTGAACTCTTGATGGATTTACCAATAGGTGAAAAACCTATTCCGCCAATCCTTATGTATTGTGATAATTAGACAGTGCTTATAAAGGTCACAAATACAAAGGATAATATGAAGTCGTCAAGGCACGTGAAAAGGCATCTAAAATCCGTTAGAAGTTTGAGAAACTCCGAGGTTATTGCTGTAGACTATATACAAACAGCAAAGAATCTAGCGGATCCCTTTACAAAGGGTTTATCACGAAATGTGATTGAAAATGCATCTAGAGAAATGGGATTGAGACCCGTGTGAGTCACACCACAGTAGAAACCCATCCTACATGATTGGAGATCCCTTGAAGTGGGTAATAGGTAGAAACAAACTGTTGGGGTGACGGGAAAGTACAAAAATATTTCTAACTCATTTTTGTTGAAGATGCTCATCTATATGGTAGGATGACTTATGTCTCAATGTGTTCTGAAGTCTTGTTTATAAGGTGAAGTACTGTCCTACAGGGTACACTCGAAAGAACACACCTGTATGAGCTTGACTGTGTGGTCGCGGTCTATGAGATGTGGGTATTCTCTATGAAGCTCATGAAAAGATACAGGAGCACGACCGTTAATGCTCCAACCAGAGGCTTGGTTTCTGGTGGCCTAATATTAGTAAAGGCATTGAGAGAAGCTTTCCCACAGAAAGCTAGCAATTCAAGGTTCATCCATTGCAAAGCTGTGGGAGAGTGGAACTTAATGTTCTAGATGGTCTAGTTCAACCCGAAAGGGACTTTCGTCGAAAAACTAATATATAAAACAGCTATGTGGCCCTTTATTCCTGACTCATTTTGATTGAGAGAGATAGATTTGAAATTGGTGGGGACTGTTGAAATAAATGTGCTCGTTACACATTTTTCCTGGAATTTCAAATCTGTTTGAAATTGTCTGCATGAAGTCCTGGATGCATGGGTCTCATAAAATGGAGTAATGTGATTAAATTCTCATTCATTCTCTTTATACGGTGACTTATCTGGTGATGGTGCTCTCCAAAGAAATGTCCATTATGGTATTAACTACTAATAAAGAGGTATGTTAATTCTTGCCTTCAACGTTCACTCAAAGGCCATTTTATGGCAGGGAGACGTCCCTGGAAGAGAGAGAATGTGAGCCATTTTATTCTTCTTCTTGTTTTCTCCATTGCCACAAAGCTGCGCCACCTTCGGTTCTGAGCCGGCCGTGCTATGCGTCGTGCAACGGCAGCTTGGCGAGCGGTGTATCTCCGAGTCCTTGCCGTGTGAGTCCGTGCACAAGGGCGACATAGAGGTTTCTGGGCAGCGGCAGCTCGGTACTCTCGTTCATTTACCTGCAACCAGCTCCGACATCTTCGGAAGTTTGTACTTGATTGATTGCGCAATGTCGACTACATCGCAACGAGTACGTGACCGCATCGACTGTTTGTCGAGACACTGCACTGCTTACAGTTCGTCACTGCATCGATTGTGAGATGATCATCGAAAGAAAGCAGTGAGTCTATTTGATTAAATCTATAGCCTTACTGATATTGAAATTTAGCGTGTTGCTCTGTCTGTATACGTATTATCGTCTACGTACATAGAGCCATGAAAAGGCTAATTGTGTTTAGTTTATTCACTTTGCTAATATGAGCATGTGTATGCATGATTAGTAATGCTAGTTTTCTATTCAGCTTGAGGCTATACTCTGCTATCATATATTTTTATTTGAATTATGCCATACTAATCGTTAGTCATAAATATTTAAAATTAGTCTGATCATTTAGTTAAATTATTTATATGTTATTTATAGAAATCATAATTGTGATAAAGCGCGCATTATTATTTTTAACAAAAGGCCGGCACAGAGCACCCTCACACTGCCGCAGCAGTTGTGCTGTCCAGTCCCAGCATGGGGCGCGTGCGGATGGGATGGGTTCACTGCTGTGCCTGTGCAGGCCGCGGCGCGCCCGGCTTTGCTGAAAGCCTGAAACCCTCTCTCGCCAGCTTTTTTCTCGCGCCGCGGGGTAAAAGTTCCATCCCTGGTTCATGAGTGATCATGACGTAGCGAGTGAACGGGAGCGTACTACAACGGTGTGCCATCAGTTACGCTCCGGCATCCAGCCTTTTTCTTATCCATGCTGATGAAAGAAAGAAAAATTGATCCACAAGATTTGCCACTAATCAACACCTCCCTCCACCAAACAAAAAGCCATCATTTTAATGAAATGTAGAAACTTCCGTTTGCAAATACTTCCGTCATTTAACGATATAAGTATTTAAAGCCAAAATCATTTGTTCATAAATATAAGAATTTTGGAGTGAGTTTCCATGCGTGCTTCCCCTCACTGCATTGATAGGCTGAGTTTTTCGCTCTTTTTCACTCTCTCTCCTCACCACATCAAGCGTCGCCGCCGCCATCTCAACCGCTGCTACCATCTCGGCCGCACCACTGCCATCTCAACCGCCACCGCCGCCATCCTCGCCCCGACACCAACCGTCACCATCCTCGCCCCGACATCGACAGCCGCCCGCCGCCATCTTGACCCCAAACCCGCCTTGTCGCTGTCCCCGCTGTGCCCCCCCCCCTCCGCCGCCATTGCCT
>BCLG01003163.1:0-28162 GCA_001602295.1 Zoysia matrella
CCCCCCCCCCCCCCTAATTGTCTGCCATAACGGAATAATGAAAAGGAATTGCAAATGCTTTTTTTCATCTCAAAGTATGGCAGGTCCAGCAGGAAGAATCATATGCACTACACCTCTTCAATTTTCAATTCACCGAGATTACAGTGTGGGGGGCAATTTAGGCTAGAAATGTGAGCTATGCTTGGTTTTTTGTCCCTATATGTTGCTTGAGAGAACAAAGACTGCAGAGGCAGAGAGTACTAGGAGAAGTTTCCATGGAGACAAGGATATTAACTACCTAATCTTTGCTTCTTGCTAGAGGTTATAGGCCATGATTGTGTTTCCATAGGGTTTGGAAGCTGCATATTCATACCCTTTTCTTACTTAGCATAGGTTTTTTCAAAGTGCAGATGCTCCTATGAAATATAAAGCATCAAAAAGGTTACAATATGTGTTCCGAAATGGCTGCACGAATGAAATTTGAACAATTGTCGGTACTGGAAGCTTACAGTTTGTCGGATACCTTCGTGATTTCTTCATGCGAACACAGGTTAATTTAGTAGATAGAACACCAACTTCTATCCTTTTTTTCTTTAGAAAAGAAGGACATTAATAAGCTCAATCTCCCTGCAAGGTAATTTCCTTTTACTGAAATGCTGTCGATACGGTATTCTTGTGATATGAGTAAATGAGAATTTGAAAGTTTTGATAGAATAGAGGTATAGATCCGGACACTATAAGAATAATCACTCATAACTTTCTGAACACTTCAGACAGTTTCGTATACAAGTTTATCACATAGGTCATAGAGCGCTACTGATTGTAGTATGTTCAAAGAATGCTTCTCATCTCGCATGTCGTTTATTATGTTACCATTCATCACCTCCCACTGAACAAAACAACAGTAAGATGAGTGTCTGCATGAATTTCGTCCACATCAAGGCCTAATGTCAACGACCAAATTGCAACAAGGAATGATGCAGAAATAAAGAGAGGTGTTTGAGGCCACCACTATCTCAAAGAAGGAATAATGCCATCCAAAAAGTCTCCAGATTATTCTCCCGGTTATAATTGCAAGATCTCACCTGAAAATTCTGAGGGAAAAAAAATGCCTCCGTATTTTCGTTGTCTTAATTCTGTCGTTGCGTATTTGATTTTGTTCTTTCTATTCAGTATGTTGAGAGATTTGAAAACGTTTTGGTTAGAGAAAAGGACATTAAAGTGGATTCAGTGCTGAACATATACTCCGATGATCAACCTTGAATAAAACAGACCGAAAGTTATTCAGTTTACCTGCCTTCCTCTTAGCTGTCTGATAAATGTTCTTTCATGTTTAAGGAAAAAAGAACACGCTATCAGAAAGCTAAAATTATAATACTTAGTAGCTTCAAATCTAGCTTTACACGAGCACAACCATATTACAAAGTTTCATGTATCAGATTTTGTCATTTTGTCAGCACCCTGAAAGTATTTTTTTACCTCCCCAGCATCCCCAAGAGTTTTAAATTTAAATTTTATGCCGCAGATACTTGCGGCAACATGTGCAGTGGATGCAATTGATTAGTAAACGAAAATTCCAACAGAATATGATGATGTGTATAAATCTTTTTTTAAATATATTCCTTCATATGAAAGGAACTGGGCTTGGTGCACATTTCCATTAACAACTATACCGTCTAGATCAAGTAGAAAGGAATTTTGTCTCATTTATTTACCACTTAAGTCTCTGAAGGTCTGGCTTGCGTCCCAAAGGAGGAGTCACTGAAGTAACAACCATGGACTTCATGGCTCCTTGCAAACTAGCTCGATCGAATGCGCCAGTGATAAATGTTCAGGCTTCTTCTTAGCTGTCTGATAAATGTTCAGGAAAAAAGAACACGATATTAGAAAGCTAAAATTATAATACTTAGCTTCAAATCTAGCTGTTCACATGAGTGCACACATATCATAGAGTTTCATGTATCAGATTTTGTCATTTTGTCAGCGTCCTACAAGTTTTCCCCCCTTCTTAGCGTCCCCATGAGTTTTAAATTTTAATTTTATGCTGCAGAACTCGCGGCAACAAGTTCCTTTCTGCTAGCAATATAACTCCATGTGCGGTGGACGCAATTGATTAGTAAACGAGAATTCCAACAGAATATGATGATGTGTATAAAGCTATTTTTTTTAAAATACATTCCTTCATATGAAATGAACTGGGCATTGTGCACATTTCCATTAACAACTATACCGTCCAGATCAAGTAGAAAGGAATTTTATCTCATTTATTTACCACTTAAGGTTCCGTTTGGTATAGATTCTTATAAAACAACTTCTTTAAAAAAAAAAAGCTTCTAAAAAAATAGATTCTCTGCAACAAGCACTTTTCAAATCGTTTGACAAAATAGCTTTTATTACGGTCTGTAAAAATGTGTGAAGAAGTCATAAGAAGCTACATTTTTAGTACTTTTAGCTCTTAATACAAATTAGAGAAGTGCTTTTTGAGAAGTGAGATAGAAGCGCTTCTTTTAAAACCTTTTAGTAAGCTTTTTTGGAATCCAGAGAAGAAGCACTTTGAAAATTCATACCAAACAAGCCCTAAGCCCTAAGGGAGCTCAACCAAAGGGATGAGCTGTGAGAAAAGTTCTTTCGAGAAATCAGTTTTTTTCTAGTACAAAAGTAAGAGCTCTTTTAATAGAGCTCCTAGCTTTTGATTCTTCAGATTCACCTCTAATTCTCTTGTGAAGTGATTCTATGACTAAAAATGATTCATTTTGATTCTCTATAATAAACTCTTAGAATCAGAACAGAGAATTACTTCACAGAATCATCGTAAAATCAGGAAAAGCTATTTTTTCCAGCTCTCAGCCCCTTAGTTCATTGCAGAAAATTACTTCACAGAATTAGACAAAAATCATTTTTTCTGAAAAACAGCATTTGGCAGAACTCTCCTAATTCTGTCTGAGAATCAGGAGTTGGAAGCTCTGCCAAAGAAGCCCTAAAAGCAGGTCTGGAATTGGTTTTGTTGGCTGTGGGCGCCAGTTTATATATATTATAATTATAATTATATAATTATAAATATAATTATGATTATATATAATTATATATTATATAATATACTATATATTTATATTATAACTATATATTTATATTATATATAATTATATAACTATAGTTATATAGTAAATAATTATAATTATATATAATTATTGTTACATAAATACATATAATTATATTTTTATTATAGTTATATATATTACATATTTATAAATATGTATAATTATATTACATAATTGTAATTGTAGTAATAAATAATTATATATAATTATAATTTTGTAATATATATAATTATAATAAAAGTATAATTATACATAATTATGATTATATTATATATAATTATAGTTATGTATAATTATAATTATATTGTACTTTTATTATAGTTATATATTATATAATTGTAATTATATATGACTATAGTTACAATTATATAATATATAATTATAATTATGTAATATAACTATAATATTATAATTATAATTATAACTATACGATCAATTTACATATAAATTATCTTGCAGTTTCACAACCTCACAGCTGTTTTAAGCCAAACGACTTTTAGCTTTCTCACAGCTTATATTCTACCGGCTTTTCTATAACTCACCTCAAGCAAACACACCATAAATCTCTCTGAAGCTCTGCCTTGCGTCCCAAAGGAGTTATTATTGAACTAACAACGATGAACTTCGTGGCACCTCGCAAGCTAGCTCGAATGCGCCAATGAAATCCTCCTCGGCACGAACCGGAACTGATACCTGAAAACAACATGACACGAAATTAACGGGAGAACGATCGATCGAGCTTGTCGGCATCATCCGATTCAGCAGCGCCGCGGGCATTTGTCTCGTGTTCCCGGCGGCCGGCGCCCTTCTTTCCGCGTCTATTTGTCACTATTCTGAGCGATCACTAGCTACGTACTAGAACACTAGCTGGAGGCTTATCGAATATGGGGGGATCAAATTCGACCGAGCAGATCCTTTTTGGCATAATCGCCTTTTCTATGATTCTCTTCGCGAACTTAGATCGAGGAACGTCAGTTCGTCGGCACATCATACTCTATGTAGGAAAGCAAGTTCAGTACGTACAGGTACTACAGTCCATGCAGCAGCTGAAAAAGGAAGGGGTAGCATTAGCAAGAACATCAAACAGCTAGAAGGCAGGAACTTGAGACGTCGGAAGTCGCCTACGTACCTAGCTAGTCGAGAATCTGATCTGCTTCGTCGCCGGTGATCTGCCACCAGCGGCGGAGCTTACAGATCGTTTCATCACGGTCATTTCAGATGATGATCCACCGCCCTTGTCACGCTCGACACTGTCCAAGAACATCACGATCGTTTCATCACGGTAATAAGCTTCGATGGAAGAATTAGATGTGCGGAGCAGTGTAGGTAGCTTATGTGTGGGCAATGGAATGTAGCCCACTGCTGACAAGTAGTGCGTGAGCTGATGTTTGTGCTGTTAAACAAAGCTGGCCGAAATCTCAGATTTCCAGAAGCATGAAAGCAGGGAACTGGTGCTTTTTTTTTTTTTTTTTTTTGCCCTTTTGGAAGGAAAGGGCAGAGGAGCGAGCTGTATCCGACTCAGCGGACAGACCAATTAGCAACTCCAAAAAGGATTTCTGTTGTGGTTCACATTGGACAAAGATGAAAAAGAGGGATATCTCTCTTGCCAGAATTGGGAAAAGGGCATGAAAAGAACGGAACAGATATGAGCAGATTGGCATCGGCCCCTCTTTTTCGCAAGCATTCTCATTCGTCGAAAACCCGGTTTGTTATGCTGTTCATCCCGGCACGACAGGTAAGGATGAGGAACAAATAGTGCTTAACTTTTTGCCCTTTTTTCTTTTATAAGTGTTACACAGTTTTTCCTGTGCTCAGTAGTCGATATCGCAAGTTGCAGGTGTGCCAGCATCTTATTCCTTTCCAATTCTAGGCCTATGTGCTGTCTCCTGGCAATTATAGGCAAAGATTTACAACGATTCTTGTTACACTGGCTCATTATTGAAAAAAAAAAACTCATTCTGTGGTTGAAAAGGATGTACTACTCCCTGTTCACTTTTAATTGCGATTTTACCATTGGACGCGGAAATTAAGAAAAAAATTGAAAAGAGAAGTGTATTGAAAAAAGATTATAAAATGAGCATCAAGGGGTTTGGGTTACCGTTTGAGCCCTGAAAACCGGGTTGACCGGTTTGATCGGTTTTCATGAGAAAAAAAAACTGCTACAGTAAACTGTGAAATTGAACAAATTCAAAAATCAAAATTTTAAGAGAGAACCGCTCAGCTTTTTCCGTTTACCGATCGATTTTTTCGGTTTATTCTTTTTGAATTTGAAATCAAATTGTTTTGAGCGGGTTTTCACCGGTTTTTTCAGTTTGACCAATTTATCAATCAGTTTGACTCTTTTTTGGATTTTTTTTTTTGAATTTTCAAATTTTTTGAATTTATTAAACAAAAAATCGATCAACCGGTGAAACCGAGCTAGACCAATTTCACCAAAAACCATGAAAAACCGATCAATTTTCACCGGTTTTATAAACCTTGATGAGCAGATGTTAAGAAGAGGTGCATTTGAAGAGTAAGAATGACAAATACCACCAGTTAACAGAGAGTAACACTGTTCGTAGAGGCCATGTATGGCGTCACAATCAGATGCATCGCGGAACAGACACGATTCATGTTGCAAATAGGTCGACCACAACACTTGTTTGATAGGCAAGGTGATCAGCAACACAACCAATACAAACAAGCCAAACCAATACAAAAGATGGGTTGGAAGATAGTAGTAGCAAGTACTACCAGAATCATTCCGACATCAGTCATGAAACAATTGAATACAAAAATTTACTTCGTGGGAAGGGAAGATAGATCACCATTCTAAGTTTGAAACTTTTCAAAGATTTAGCAGGCTGTTCACAAACAGCCCAAGACTAAGCAAAGAAATATATCAGCTGCATGACTGGATATTACATTCCCATCGCACCCGATGGACATTAGGTAAAAAACAGGAAGCAATCCGATGCAGTCACTCTTTATTCGATGATGCTGTGAAAGAAATGGACAGGTCAAGTCCTAGAAGGTTTGTTACAACAAAAACTCTTGGCGAAAACTACCACCTGCTTGATGGCCAAATGTATATTCATAAACAAGGACGCCGCAGAGCAGTCTGGTACTCAGGCTAAAAAAAGTGTAAATGAAATCTCTGCCTCATCAAATTCTTATTTCAATAACCACAAGGTATCTTTAATGCTGTGCATCGTCTTCGTCATCATGCCCATCTGGATCCCCACCATCACCAATGACCTTAAGCTGCATGAAGAAATAAACCAAACAGTTATGTTAGTTCACAGTATCAGATCACATGACATGCCAGCATGAGCTACAGATAATCCTACGGAGAATGCCAAAAAATTGCAGCATGGCAGTCAAATCTTGGCGATTTCAATTACCACAAAGTATTGCGAGCAGACTGGACACTCATGTGGTTCATCTTTTTTCAACCAGAACCACACAACATCGTGTTCATCCTCTGCAAATAAAGCATGAAGACAGGAAAACTGAATTCAAATTTGTCAACCATGCCGATGCAACAGAAAAGCTAAGGGATCCAATGCCTTACCTCCTTCACCACCAGGACAACCGACTATTCTCTTGTTATAGTAGGATTCGATAACAGCTGGTTCCTCCTGCAAGTATATCATCAAATGAAATGATGAATAAATGAGCATTGTATTTTATAAGTCAATGTTTAGATCCAACACCCATTTAGTGAATACGAAAATATCAAATACTACTATAACAGTCCATGAGGTACCGCAACAAAACCGGTAACTTGAGCAACATTTACCAAAATAGAAAGGGTGAGTTGGACATTTCAAACATAATTTGAAATGCAAATAAAAGCAATACAGAAGAAATAAGGCATAGGAACACTGAAAATGATAACAACCCAATATCAGAGTAGAGTTGATTGAGTAAACTATAAAGAGCACAAAAAGGAAACAACAAAAAGGAAGAAAAGATCATCCGAGTAAATGAATTATAAGCTGCAAAGAGTTCAGGTGAGAAATGAACATTTTAAGCTGGAAGCATCTTCCAAAACAATAGCACACATGGCTACTCTTGACAGGTGACAACAGTAAAAGTTTACAATGAAATACAACCATAAGACTAGAGAATTTACTTCACACAATAAACTAACATGGGCATGGCTATTTACAGCATTGAGATGGCAATATTAGGCCTTATTTGGCACAGCTGGTGCTTGTTAAAAAAGCAGCTTATTTGAATGCTGGTGAAAAGCTTCTGAAAAAAATAAGATCATTTTTCGTTCATTCTGAGAAGCTGCTAAACTAATAAGCTGTAAAATAAGTCTACTGTTTGAAACTGCTTCATTCTGTGGATAAGCTGCAAAACAAGTTGTGCCAAACAGGGACCTACTGTTACAGCTAAAAGAGAAAGAAAGCATGTCCAGTGGACTTGAAATCATAGTTATACTATCTTGGGTTGAGAGCTAAATACTATGATCCATTTTGGAAAATCTTTATCTTTAATAAATATAATATTTAAATGCATAATACAGTGCAAATTGCTATAGGAGACCATAATAGAAAATAAAATCATCAAATAGCTGGACCAGCCCATATCTTTCTCTCTCCATAGGATATAAAGCTAACTGACCCCACTGTCACACTCACTTACCCTTCAACCCCATCAGCCCTTACTCCTTTAAGGCAACTAGATTACATCACCAGAACAACGAATGAGAGCCATGATGGCAAAGAGCTGGAGTGATGCCTGTAGAACCCACCTCTTCCACATTTCATACGCCCTTTGATCTTTTGTTTTCAGGATTCATCAATTACAGAATTTGCCACCAAAAAAAAATAAAAAATCAAACTGCTAACTGACACCAATTTAGATTGTGCACCGAACCACAATCTGGTTCATGCAAGCAGAACCATAGTTCCTAAGGCAGTGCCATGAACATGGTGACTATGGTTCATATAGGCAGTCACTCATAGTAGATATAACATGAAATGTGGAATGTAAATTCAAAACAATATTGCAAATGGTCTAGCATGTAACCCCTATGTCTAATGCTCGGAAGTTTTTTTTAAAAAAAATCATATATCTGTTGGAAACTACCATTCTATTCTCAATAGGAGAGGTTACATGGGTATATATAGAGTACACAAGTGGGCTGTAGAACATCCCGCAAACAACAAGCAAATTTGAACTTCACCACTCTAAGCAAAATCAAATTTTACTACTATCTACTTGCTGCTTAAATAATCTATGTTCCTAGGAGCTACTACTACCTCCTACCCACTTCTACATCATTCTACACACTTCTATAGTGACAGGACAAAACTATATCTCCCTCTAAACCTTGTAGCTGGAATTTGGTCACCAAATTAAGCAAGGAAGCAGAGATTGCCGGCGACAAAACACCCGCAACGACGACGAACTCTCCCCTGTTTTCTGCTCGAACTCAATCTGACCACATGCCCAAGGTCCTCCGGCGACATGCACACATTTGCACTTCCCCTTGGCGACTCAACCTCCTCTTCACGCGGACCATTCATCACGCCGTGAGAGCTACGCCACACCTTATACTTGCAGCAACTGCCACTGCACTGGCCCTGCTCGATACCAGCAGTTAATCTGCCACATGCACATGGTTGCCACCTCCTTGATTGGCTATTCACACAAGCCATTGCTTCTGTGATACCTGGGTAACATTTCGAGCTTGGCGCACACCAATGGCAGCCCTCACTCGCGGCAACTCAATTACATGCAAGCACGACTCTAATCTTCAACCTAAATGAACACATGCTATGACCGAACACCACAGTCAGGTCTATCACAATATACCATACTCCTCCTAAACACGACTTCCTTCTAGCATCCTAGGGCTGCCGTCGACCGTCCTCGTCTCCATAGCAAACGTCACGGCTATCACCAGGCTTGACACAGCCACCATATTCCTTTGACACATGCCGTTTCACCTCCTCCGGCGACACACGCCATTGAAGACAACAGGAGACAACCAGGCGACACACGCCCTTCGACAACGAAATGCCATTTCTCCATGTTGCTTGTCCGGCGACACACGCCTCCAGCAGCACACTGATCGCGGAGCTCACCATGCCACAACAAGACTGACGAACGATCCACTGCCGCAACGCATCAAGCCTCTAATGGCTTCATGCACGGACCGACATACGGCCCGACAACCGCCAACGCGTCGCCGCCATGATCGCCGCCTTGTGCCGGCCAAAACCTGCACAACGCCAGCGAAGGACAAACCTAGCTCTTCATCTCTCTATTCCCTCAACCTAACTCCTGATACTAAATGTTGGGAACTACCATTCTATTCTCAATAGGAGGGGTTACATGGGTATATATAGAGTACACAAGTGGGCTCTAGAACATCCGGCAAACAACAAGCAAATTTGAACTTCACCACTCCAGGCAAAATCAAATTTTACTACTATCTACTTGCTGCTTAAGAAATCTATGTTTCTAGGAGCTACTACTACCTCCTACCCACTTCTACACCATTATACACACTTCTATAGTGACAAGACAAAACTATACAAAGATTATCCTACAATATCGATATATGTGAAAGCAGTTCCCGATGAATCAGCTAGCAAGCCTCACAGAACTAGTCATAAAATTAGCCTGGTACATGTGAATGATTTGCAAATGTGCGACCAACACTACTAACAAACATTTTACAGAAATCATGGAAGAGGAACCCATGCTCTGCGTAGAGTAAAGACACAACTGAAAGATGGATAATGTACGTTAGTCATAGCGTAGATCACATAACCTAGTACTCCCTCTGTCCCAAATTATAAGTCATTCTAGACTCCTCAAGTTTTTTCAAATTATAATTCATTCTCACTTCCCGAGACACTTTTTTCTCTTCCCAATACATCTTCATTCTATCTCTCTTGTCGTTTTCAGAACATCCCACTTTTTTCACTTTTCTTAATTTCTGTGCCCAACTCCAAAATGACTTATAAAACGTGACGGAGGGAGTACTCCGTAACTTGTAAAACAACAATGTAGCCAACAAAATATGACTAGTAATAAATGAGGCACCACGAACAACATATTACAATTGACATTGCAGAAGTGAGCGAGTATCAAAATATCATCAATCCCATAACTATACTACTAATAAACGAGGCAAAAAAGACTGCAATAAACCTAAATTATAGCAGGCTATTATGATCCCGATCTCAGGTTCAAGGAAAAAGAGAAATAACAATAAAATGTATGACAGCCATCTCACCTTAGTACCGAAAGGGCCGACGGTAGGATCCATGTCGAACCGCTTCTTCCCCTGCGAAACGCAGACCAGATCGAGTAATCAGAACCCATTTTCCTGAACCGGATCAGCCGAACCCGAAACAGAATCCCGTTTGCCGTCTCACCTGGAGCTCCGCCTCCAGCTCCTCGCGCTCGAGCCCCGTGGCGATGGGCATGACGTCCTCCACTGTCACCGACTTGTCCCCTGCGCCACGCGAAACGCACAACCACCAAACGGATCGTCAACGACCGATGCCGCCAGACGAGATAACGCGCGAGTTAAGAGGAGGAGCAGGGGGCGTGGCTCACCTGCGAGGAGCGGGCTGGTGCGGCGGAACGCCGCCGCAGCCGAGGAGAGTGGGGCAGCGCGGGCGGCAGAGGACGCAGCAGGCGCCGTGGCCGCGGCCCGGCGCAGCTCGGGGACGAGCGTGTAGAGGCGGCGCCACATGGCGATGGACGAGGTCTGGACTCTCTCGTCGGCGGCGGCGGCGGCGGAAATGGAGAGGGGCTTGATTCGATTTGACCCCGGGATGCGGACGGCGAGGTAGAACGTAGGAGGGGAAATGCTAAAAAAACACTCGGAAAAGGGTAGTGGCGCTGTTCGAGACCCCGCCGGGCCCCGGGGAATGTGCGGTGCTGCCTTAAAAGTCGTGCGGGTATTGATGAACGGACCAGATATAACCAGTTTTTAAAAATTAACGGTGTTAATATTTCAAAACTGAATAAAATATTCATCCATTACGAATCGGGCATGAATTTTTGGCACTTTCAGAACCTTCATTCGAGACTTTGAAAAGGTAAATCATTGTGCAGCGAAAAAACTTTGACTCATGCGTTCAGATTAGCCTTGAAGCATCCATTTTCCTACATTTGGCGATGTGCAATGTTGCATCATTTCAGCAAAATTATCGCACATAAGCACCAAATACTGAGTTTCATGAAGGCTTGATATTTATACCTATGTTTAGATTGACGCTCTCAATGAAATTCACAGACGAAATCTTGGAAAAAGCTTTTGTTTCAGAACAAAATCCCCTTGGTGGAAAGCTTGATATGTAGCCAAATTTGTAGATTCATAGAGAAGGATCATAGAGAAATCTGGCACCAAAAGGGTAAAAAAAAAAAAAAAAAAGGAAAGGAAACCATCTGCCTCAATAAATTCTTATTTTCAGAGCAAAGAGCCTTAATGATGTTCATCATCTTCGTCATCATGCCCATCTGGATCTCCACCATCACCAATTACCTTAAGCTACACAAAGGAAGCAACCCCATCAGTCAAACACTATGGAGAATGCAATTAACATAATATGTTGAGGAACATTTTGGCAATTTTAAGTACCACAAAATATTGCGAGCAGACTGGACATTCATGAGGTTCATCTTTCTTCAACCAGAACCATACAACATCATGTTCATCCTCTGCAAACAAAGCATGTGATCCAGTAAAGTACCAAGTAATTGTTATACAGCTGAGTCATATCTTTCAGTAGCAGTCTATACAACGAAAGAAAGAGAAAGAACAGTGACTTACCTCCTTCACCACCAGGGCAACCAACTATCCTCTTGTTATAATAGGATTCAATGACAGCAGGCTCCTCCTGGAGGTACATGAAAGTGAAACAGTAAGTGACATGGAGCAGACTATTTATGAGCTGTCATCAAGATAAATCGATGTTTAGATCCAACCACCCCCCCCCCCCCCCCCACAACATGTAACATAAAGGAGGAATAAAACAGAATGATAATACAATGTACTACTAACAAAGACTTTTAGTGAGCAAATATGATAGTGTACAATGTTAGCAGGAAAAGATGGAAGCAGGGGCGGTAGGGTGAGGGGGCACAGAATGATAGTGCACAATCAGTGGAGTGATATTTGAAAGGTAACATCAGATCCATCCTTTGTATAAAAACTGATACATTGGCTCTGTGTGTGTTAAATGCAACAAATTAATGACACCAAAACTGATGAAACAAAAAATTACATAAAGCCTAAAATTAAGAAGCCTCATCTCTTCCAAGTGACCTGAACTTAGAAGTATTATCAATCTCATGATGCAGTAAAATAAAATTTCCAGATGATCACATCATAATTCCTGCATCTCACCACACTTATGTATGGCCTAACCACAATTCTAAATTTTCAGTGACAAACGAACATTTTCCCATAAAACTTGCATGAGATGACAGTCATCCAGAAAAAGGAGAATACAGTTAATTTTGAGAGCCTTTAAACCCATATGGTCCACAAACCCTGGAAGAATTCTAAAATTGGTCATTAGCATGAACAGATGACCATCCGCAACTTTGAGAACTGTGTCCGTGCAACACATAATAGAATAGAAAAGTTGAATACCTTGACTTGGTTAGAATTTTACAGACTTGATGCTTCTCAAACAGAACATATCTCAACCAAGGTAACTATGATTTATTTACAGGCTTCAGTCAAAAAATTAGCTGTGAATGCGCGAACGATTAGCACCTTCACTACTAACAAACATTTAGCAAAAAACTGGAAGAGCCCTGAACTTTCATACAAACACAACTGAAACAGATTACAACAAACCAAACACTGTATAGAGCACACAGCTCTGCAATGCACAATCCTTTCTATAAAAAACGGTACACATAAATAGCCATCATAAGTCAGAGCTTTGAACAGCCAGACTATAAAACAGAGCAACTATCATTGAAGCACTACAAATAACATAGTATACAGAATTTCTTTCACCAGGCAATAACGTCAGTGGTTTGCAGCGCAATGCGAATTCGATTATTTATGATTAATAATGAAAATGCCCAAAACATGATCCCTGCAGAGCTAGACATTTCATGTCATCGATAACGAAGTGGCTGTTTAATGAACATTGCTAAGGCATTCGATCTTGACTTCAGAATCAGACAGCAAAAGCAATCTCAGGGCATTCCTCACCTTTGTACCGAAGGGCCCGATAGGCGGGTCCATGTCGAACCGCTTCTTCCCCTGCAAAACACGCGCCAGATGGAGGAATCAGAATCCATTTCCCGAAACTGAATCGTCAACAGACTTAACGGCACCTAGCAATAAGATAGGCCGAGCGGCCTCACCTGGAGCTCGGCTTCGAGCTCCTCGCGCTCGAGCCCCGTAGCGATGGGCATAACATCCTCCACCCTCGCCGGCTTGTACCCTGCACAACGCGAACCCGCGTCCAGGAACAAACCGATCGTTCAGCGTCTAATGCCAGCAGATAATGCGAGATCCTAGGAGGAGGGAGGGGCAGGCTCACCTGAGAGGAGCGGGCTAGTGCGGCGGAAGGCCGCGGCGGCCGAGGAGAGCGGCGCCGCGCGAGTTGCAGTGGCGGAGGAGGAGGAGACGGAAGCCGCCGCCGCGGCGCGCTGGAGGACGGGGGCCAAGGTCCGGAGACGGCGCCACATGGCGGCGGCTGATGGGGCTGGGGCTATCTTCCTCGGGCGGCGGCGGAAACGCAGGCGGGTGCAAATGGGCTCAGCTCGGGGGAGTGGCTCTTCGGAGCTCGGGCGGCGGCGAGTCGGGGAGCGAACGGTGGTGGTGCGTGGAGGTCACCCGGTGGACGGACGGGATTGGGGTTGAGCACAGGACGCCAGCGTGGGGTGGGGAGCGGCCTTGCGAGGAGATGCGCGCACATGAGGTGGCACGTGGGGGTTTCTTCGATGGTGTCTTTGGACATGTTTTTTTTTCCTCATTTTCGGATAATTGAGAATCGAGGTACTCCCAAAATGTGTGTCTTTTTTCGCCATTGCTCCCGAAATCCGTTGCGTGCTGCTGTCGATTGATTCTCCCCGGATGATTCAGTTCCGATGTCTGCCTATTTAAGCACCTCTAAATCATGGAGAGGCTGGAACCAGGCATCAGTTCACCTGGCAAAGGTCGACGACGGCATGTTTTGATACTGCGACGGCGCGAGGTCGTCGAGTTGGGCCGGCGCGAGGTCGTAGATCGAGCACGGGCAGCGCAGGGTCGTCGACTTCGGTTTTACTACAGTACTATGCCCAATTTTCGACCGAAAACCACTTGTCCTTTATGAAAAAGAATTGGTTTTGACCGGTTTCTAAACCGGTTGGTTTTCATTAAAAAAAACTAATGAAATTGGTGTGATATGATTTCATCGAACGATCAATTTTTGTCGAAAATCAAAACTAATACTTTAGCAAATCAATTAGTCGGTTGGTTTTTGCTACTATGAAAAAAACTGGAAAACTGGACCGAGGCAGCCAATCAGTAGCAGATCAAAGCGAATTTTCCAAAGGGAGATCCAGCAGCTGGTCGTTGCAAAAGATCCAGACCAATCAGTGCTAGCTGCAAAACGCCGCTCTTATTTGCAATTCATCCCGACAATCCCTAAACCCCTCCCGCGCCACCATGCGCCCGACACGGCTCGGCGCCGCTGCCTCGGCTCCGATCCGACGGCGCCACCTCTGCACTGCCGCGGCCGCCGCCACCACGACCTCCTCCGATTCCGTCCTGCCGCCCAAGCCCGCGGAGCCCCTGTCCACGCAGTTCGCTAATAAGTTCCCCGCCGCCGGCGCCATGACCACCGCCGATGGCCTCGCCTCCTCCCTCCGCGATGTCCTCGCCTCCTCGCCCACCCACCCGCGCGCATTCCCGCTCCTCAAGTCAGCCGCCCTGGAGGCGCGCCTCGGGGCCGACGCGCTCGTCGACGCCGTCCTCTCCGCCGCGGACGTGGGCGCCGCGGCGGCGGCGCCAGCGCTACTCAGCCGCCTCCTCACCTTCCTCTCCGCCGAGGGGCGCGACTGCGCGGTCGCCACCGCGACCTACACCCGCATGGTTGCTCGCGGCGTCGTCCCGGACGCCAGGTCGCGCGCTCGCCTGCTCATGGCCACGGCGCAGTGCGCGTCGGCTGCGGACGCGCTTGCGCTGTTTGAAGAGATGCGGGGAAATGGACATGACGGGGACGCGATGATCTACGACGTGGTGATGCGGGCATGCTTCAAGGAAGGGATGCATAGGGACGCGGTCAGGCTGTTCGACGAAATGGCAGCTGCTGGGATCAGGCCCGACGAGCGTTTGTATATGCTTGTGGTTGCAGCCCTATGCAAGCTGGGCGATGCAGACCGTGCCTTTCGGGTGGTGGGGGAGACGAAAGAAGCAGGATTCAAGCTGGGGGACATCACTTACAACTGTCTAGTAGATGTGCTTGTGAAGGCAGGGAGAATGGATGAGGCGCTGCAGGTGAAGAATGAGATGGTTGCTGAAGGGAAGAACATCAATATTGCACTCGTGACGTCATTGATGCATGGGTATTGCTTGCTTGGCGAAGTTGGGAAAGCACTGGATTTGTTTGATGAGGCTGTTAGAGATGGAATTGTGCCAACTAATGTGACATATGCAGTGCTGATCCGAGGTTGTGATGCGAAGGGGATGACAGACAAGGCATATGAACTATGTTGCCAGATGAGGGAGCGAGGACTTTTGCCGTTTGCATCTGAGTTGAATTCAGTTGTTGTTGGCCTATTGAAAGATAGACAGTGGGAAGATGCTGTCAGATTGGTCGAGGAGATGTCTGGTACTGGGATACCTTGTGTCTTCACATACAATTCTCTAATTCTTTGGCTCTCTCAGCATCACAAACTCTGTGAAGCTCTGAAATTGTGGGAGAAGATGAAGGAAGCAGGAGTGAAACCATCTATTGTAACATACAACAACTTGATCTTGGGTTATTGTCAGAGGGGGTTCATGGATGAGGCAGTCAAGTTATACTCTGAAATGTTTGGGAAAGGATTGATGCCTAATGCTGTCACTTACTCAACTCTGATGAAAGGGTACATCAATAAGAAAGATTTTGACAAGGCCTGTGACCTCCTTGATGAAATGCGCCAGAATGGAGATCCTTGTAATGATTATATATATAACATTCTAATAAATGGCCTTTGTATGGTAGACCGTATGTCTGAAGTTGATGAAATGTTGAAGAGATTTATAAGCGAAGGTTTTGTTCCAACTATAATGACATACAATAGTATCATCAGTTGCCATGTGAAAGCTGGTATGATGAACTCAGCATTTGCAATGTACCAGCAGATGTGTGAGAAAGGTATACAGCCTGACATAGGAACATATACCAGTTTCATTAATGGTTATTGTAGGACCAACTGCTATGATCTGGCAATGAAGTTGCTGAATAGTCTGAGACTCCAAGGTCCTCGACCTGACCTTGCAGCTTATAGTGCTTTCATAAATGGGTTTTGCCAAAAGGGGAATATGTCTCATGGACTACAATTTCTTGTTCTTCTACTGAAAGATGGTTTCAAACCAAATGTTGTTGTCTACAGTAGTTTTATGGCAGGGTACAAAAACTTAAAAATGATGGAAGAAGCTTATAAGTTCTATGATGCCATGGTGAAGGATGGAATTGTTGCTGATACAGCCATTTTCACAACCTTAATTGATGGATTCGGAAAAACTGGCAATGTAACCTTTGCTTCAGAACTGTACTCAGAGATGTTGGCGAAGGGCAATATTCCCGATGATAAAACTTTTGTAGCATTAACACATGGCTTTATCCGTAGTGGAGACGTGGATGGTGCCAAAAAATGGCTGGATGAGATGACTAGATTAGATGTGCGTCCGAATGTGATTATCTATAATATGCTGATAAATGCATATATCCGTGATGGTAAGCTGCAAGAGGCATTCCAGTTGCATGATGAAATGCTCGACAAGGGAATCATGCCTGATGATACAACAAAAGAATTAGTTGACCCGAATTTTTCAGAAGCTGACAATCACAGTCCTGTTGATCCAGAATATCCTATTCAAAGTCTGTCCAGTTAATAAATAAGGACAGTAGCTCAAAGCTTGATCAGATTAAAATCGCCCTTTGGCATTGTTGAGATGGGAAACATTCAAACATGCACTGTGGATAGAGTGATTTTTTTACCATACCAGATGGAAGCAAAGGTAAATTTTGGTATACATTCATTAATCAATATGTGGTTCTTCATCATTGCACACATTCATTTGTGCTCTCTGTGTCATAGATTACCGTCTGGTTCTATATTGATTAATTAGGACAACTGACAGGCTCAGGGCTTTGGTCTGAATGTTGTAACTGATAGTTTTGTGTAACCATGTACCCATTCTCACTTCCTTCAATGATCATTTTTTACAGTATGTTATTTGAGTGGTCAATGCTTCTATAACAAGTATGCTTTCCAATCCTGTCCTGTTAACGTTGAGATAAGCAACATTAACAAAAGGAGGGAGTACTGTGTTTTGTTTTACTATGGCTACTTAGCTTATTATGTCCATGACTTGGAGCATTTCAAAGTTTTTAGATATATACATGAGATGTTTCCTGTTGCTCTGACGGATCTAGATTATAACTACACTTATTAAAGGTTTCAAAAAAAAAAAACCTACACTTACTAGAGCAGGCCGATTCCAGGTTGGCAGAACTTGTTGAGCGGTTGTTTTTGGGCCAGGTATATTAGATAGAAGAACCCCATACCTGGTGTGAAACACTGCATGGCTCGTATTTCTCATCCTGCAATGAAGAGTCAATTTCTAGAAACATCTTATATAGTTGATTGTGATGCAGAAACTTAATGGCGCCTGTGTCTCCTATTTTATCAAAAAATTGTGCATTCTGCATGCCAGTGTCCAGTGCGCGTGATGTGGAGAACATGAAATCCCTTTGTTTTGCGTCTGAAAAACGTTCCTTTTCCCTCTGAAGTACATGGAAGCAAGATATTCAGTGGTAGGTCATGCATGCTTGTGTTGTTTATCCCCATCTCTTCTAGTATATCATTTAACAAACAGAGCCCCGGTGATCAGGACTTACTATTGAAACTTCAACTGCTTTGGGTCAGTGATTGTTGTATCTTATCTGACTTACGGTTACTATAATATAGGACGTTATTTGACATGGCTTCAAAGTTCAACACTACTCTCGAGTTTAAAAAATCTAGCCAAACATCAACTCTAAAAAATCGTGGAACAGCCCAAACTCTGTGAAGTTGGTGAATCCTCGATACAATTTTCTGAAGCACTCTTTTTACAACTCAAGAAGTATCCGAAATAAAAAAAAAGCTGTAAAATTCAGGGGTAATTACCACTTTTATCACTGATTACACAATCTTCAATTCTTTTTCTTCTTCTCAACATTGATCTCTTTTCTATCCCGCACGCCCCCTCCTGGTTCCACGCGGGCGACCCGTTGATGGCCTCACCTGCAGCAGCACCCACAGAGTTCACGCAGCTGGACGCGGCGCGGCAGTCCCTCATCGCGATCTCCCAGTCGCTTCCGGAGCTCGGTACCGATCCCACCACGTCGCCGGTGGACGGGGGCATGGCGGATGCGCACGATGTCACCGATGCTGACGAGAAGTACAGGACGAAGCTCATCTCCATCTCCAACCAGTCGCCGGACGCCCGGCCGACGCCGTGCCCTGCCGCCAAGAGCGCCACCAACGCTTAGCTGCGCGGCGGCGCTTGATAAATACTCCGGCGACGACGCTAGGTAAGGTGCTGCGGTGGTGCGCGGTGGTGTCATAATTTCATTCGTTAGCATTAAGTGGCGGCGTGGACTTTGCAAATTGTGACAAAGATCTAGATTTTGTGTCTACCTGATTGATATAACAAGTCACAACACCCTCCGATAATTCAACATCTTTATTACAATAGATGCATTTTGTGATAGCACCGCAACTTCGCTCTCTTTAGCATAGAATTAAACTATAAAATTATTGTAATAATTATTTACATAACTATATATTATTTATAGATTATTATTCAAAAACTTACTTGACAATTTGCTTCTGATCATTCGATATTCTAACTGATTTTTTTTTATAAAATAACTTGTCAGATAACCTACTCGTGTGTCTGAGTGAAAAGTAAAATTTTTTTTGTCCTCTTGTTTCAGTTAGTGGTAGCAATTCATACGAAATAAATAAATTGATATAATTATTCCTAATAAAATACTTGAGCCAACTAAGGGTATGAAGAGCAATCAACTCAATCTCTTTTTTATTACAGCTATCATCTAGCCAAAAATCTCAACAGCGAACTTCAACTCCACAAAATAGTTGCTCCATCAGAGAGTTTTAAGTAGAGCCATGCCAAACACGTCTTTAATAAGCAAAGAATTAATTTACCATGCGTGACCTGTGATCAACTCTCTACTTTGAAGCATGTAAATCCAAGTATGAATTCAATTTTCAGTCTGTTTAGAAAATAATGTAATTTCATCTCCCCTGGGGAGTGTACACTAGTGTAATTTCACAGCTGTGTACCATCCCTTTGTCAATACATGAACCACATTTTTCAGAAGGCATTTGTGTGTTGCAATTGGGGAAGAGCTTTTTTAGAAAGGAAAACTGGCGAAGAGCTTAATTTGCATATAAAAGTTCCATCGATGTAAACTTAAATGGGCTCGCATTTGTGAGAGGTTTTGCATCGTGCTGACCTGTCGATCATAGAAAGAATCTCACTGCAAACCGTTGTTGAATTTGGATTGCTTGCGTATCAGTAAACCTAAGGTCCAAAGCAGTCCCCGTTGGCTGTTGAAATTTGGATTGCTTGCGTATCCCGCTCTGCCCCCAGGGCTCAAGGTCTGACGGGAGGACCCACTGTCCCACTATTAGCTGCACGTAGGACTGCAAATGGACATGTTCACAAGTTCACATATAATTTAAATTTTGTAGGGTATTCATAAATAGCTATAAAATTTGAACTAAATTTAATCCTCACGAGTATCCAGTTGCATTCATAAGCCACAGCTGAACGCATGTGGTGTCAGCTAACAAAAATTTTAACTTAGAATACTCAATAGCCGGGCCATAAAAAGGACCTGAATTTGAATAAAATTTGACTTCAAGTTAAAAGGATCAAAACGGACTGTGAAAGATCTCGTGGCCATCCGCACTCTACTTGCAAGAGGGCGGCCAGCTTCCGAACCGGCAATCTGCTCCCCGCGGTGGAGAGATCATGCGCGGAAGAGATGCACCGGTCATCGAGCTACTGGCTAATCGTTGAGCCATCAGTTCATGCGCGGATGGCTGAGATTGCGCCACTCCTTCCATATTGTTATGCTCTGCATCTTTTGATCAATTCGGGTATCGTACAGAACATCAAACATAATAAGACAGTAAAGAAAAATAACAGCATAATCAATCCAAGCCATATTTTCTTTAACAAAAGAATTCAGCTGCCACCACTCTCCAAAATTGTATGTGGAAGAGACATGAACTTCGTAAGTTAGACAGTCCCAAATTTCGATAAAAAATTCTTTGAACTTGAAGTTCTCAGCCTTGGAATAGGGAAGACGAATATTCTTAACTCAAATTTGGCTTTCTAACTCCAAAATGTTGCAGGTATTTTGTCAACAAGATTTCACAACTCTCACAATTGGTAAAAAAAAAAATTAGTTTCATCCATGAGAGTTTGACTAAAGAGGAGCTCGCCGAATTATGCTGCAAAAGTCCTTTGCCATTTGATCTGAGTACCAAGTGCCACCGGTTCCAGAGAAATTTGATTTTTTTTTACACTAATAGTTGGACTTCTGCGATTTAGTACTCCTTTAAACAATAGGTCTAGTCTAGGTCCACTTGACAGCTATAGTGCCCTCTAAACAATAGGTCTAGTCTAGGTTCACTTGTTGAATTTTTAAAATTTCCCCCTATTAGATTTTTAGTATATAATATACATCAGGAAGTTGTTTTATTTATTTTTTTAACTAATAGCATATGCTAAATCATTTTTCATTTACTGTACACACTCAAAATCTTTTAAATTATCATAAAAATGTCAATGTTGAAAGGATGCAAATATCGGTAGCTTCCAAGACTGAACTCATCGTTGTTTGTATTGCTTTGTGAAGGTACTCGTCTAATGCCCCGTTTGAATCCACCAGATAGCGAAAACGGGATGAAAAAAAATGCCAAAGGAAGTCAAACGGAGGAGATTTTAGAAGAGATAATAGAAATCTCATGTCAAGAATCTCAGAATCTATAGGAGTTGAAGCTATTTTGAGATTTTTCAGGATCTTGAATTATCCGATTCAAACGGCACCTAAGTTTCCTCTAATGAATCATGTTAAAGTTCGTTCAAATAAAAAATAGAGAAACTAAGAATAATTCCTTACGTAGAATAGAATAGAAACAAGCAAATACGGATCAATGGATCATCCCCGCTCCAAACTCAAAAAAACTCATGCGGCTAATCAAAGCAAAAGCACTACTCGTACGAATATCTAGAGTAGCTCCTCAGCACATCGCTGAATCAGATTATAAACATCTCTCTCCCAAAGCAATAGTAATACTCTCTGTCTAATAGTATAATTTCAAATGCTACTATTGTTGAACGAAGTGTGTAAATAACAGCCACTTAACTCGTTGGAATAATGGACCCACTACCTTCAGAAAAACCTCACACAGTACAATAAGTGACAGCATCAGCCCACCACTATGTACAACACGGGTGTCTGTGGGTTCAGGGCGGATAGGAGATTCAAAGCTTTTCAGCCGCACGATTTGGGTGAAGTAAGTCAATCCCATATCTCATCCATTCATTTTTTAGAAGAATTAGTTTGGGTGCAAATTTTTATGTGGACAAGTCTATTTTATTTTTGTAGGGGGTAAATTATTTGGTGGATATAGAAAAGAACTAAATTATTTGGTGGATATAGAGAAGAACTAATTGTGCTTTTTAAAATTATATATATATAAATTAAATAAATAAATATAAATATATAAGAGGTGGAGATCGGTTCGAGTTTCCGAGTCCTAAACGCGCGCGGTTGCACTTCGAGTAGCCTTATATAATCGGCTGTGGAATCTCTACCCGGAAGGTGGGAGAGGCGGCGGCGGCGAGCGATGAAGATCCGCAAGGGAAGCCAGGTGGAGGTGTGGACGAAGGAGGCGAGCTCGTCAGCGGGCGCGTGGCGCGGCGGGGAGGTGCAGTGGCGCAACGGCCACTCGTACATCCTGCGGTGGCACGACGGCGGCCCCGACTCGGGCCACATCTCGAGGAAGAGGGTCCGCCCGTGCCCGCCGCCGGCCCCTGTGACGCAGGACCTGGACGCCGGGGACCTGGTCGAGGTGTTCGACGAGGAGGACGGGCTCTGGAAGCGCGCCGAGGTCGAGCGCGTCCCCGGCGACGGCGGCGGCCAGTTCCGCGTCAAGGTCGTCGGCGCGACCAAGGTCCTCACCGTGGCGCCGAACCGCCTTCGCCTCCGGCAGATCTTCCGGCAAGACAACGTCTGGGTCGTGCTCCACAAGGTAAGGGCACACGTGCCAGCATCGCCGTCTCGCCTTCGTCCTCTCGCGCGGCGGAACGGCTTCATTTGCGCCTGTACACATGTAACTATTCCACTAACACCTCGCCGTGGTTCTTTGCCTCAGGATAACCGAGTCGCCGGCGCGAGCGCGACGCCGTTGCTCGCCAACGGCAATGACCACGTCAAGCCCATGGCGCCGGGCTCCAACCCGCCGAAGCAGAGGAGGAGCCCCGGCATGTTCGACACCAAAGCCATCGCCAATGGCAAGAAGCTCAGATACGATAATAACGTAGAGATGACGGAACCACCAAAACTGTGCCCTAGCAAGCAGGACGAGAGCAGCAGCAGCAGTGACGAGGACGATGATGCAGTTGCAACCGACAGCAATTCTAATCAAGACGAAGACGACGACTCTCTGAAGCCGAAACCCGACCTGCGGCAACCGTTCCTCGAGAAAGACCACCGCGACGACGCGGTTGAATCTCGCGGGAGCTTGGGACGCCCGCCCCTTGACGTCGACGAGAAGGCGGTGGCACAGGAGCAGCTCCACCGCCTGGAGCTGGACGCGTACACCTCTCTGACCAGGGCGTTCCGTGCGGCCGGCGACAGGCTGAGCTGGGAGAAGGCGGAGCTGCTCGCTGAACTCCGCGAGCATCTCCACATCTCCAACGATGAGCACCTGCAGGTGATCAACGCGGGCTCGAAACGTAATAAGGGGAGGAGATCTGGATGGCCCGGCGATCTCTGATGATGCGTTGTAGGATCGCCACGTACGCGTGTTCACGCCGATGTCGGATACTCGAGTTTATGTATGATTGTTGCTGTACTTATTTAGTTCTCTTGCTCGATACTACTCTCTTCGCTTTTAAATTATTGACATCGTTTATTTTTAACATCAAGTTTGATCACTTATTTTATTTAAAAAATTTGTTTTAATGTGTAAAATTATTAATCATTAGTTAAATTTCACTAATGATAAGTCAAATAATAATAAAATTTTAAACATTTGAATAAACTTTTAGAATAAAATAAATGGTCAAAGTTGATGTTAAAAATCAACGATGTCAATAATTTAAAAGCGAAGGGAGTACATTGTTAGTTCACGCCTATGTCAGACACGTCAATGTCGGATATGGTTTAAAGGTGGAGTACATTGTTAGAGTAGTAATAGCTCCAAAATTTTCTAGTGAAATAATTCGATTGATTCATTTGTTCCAACATTCTTGGTGAGACCAGTTAGAGTGATATATTGTATGGATAAACAATATTTTTGTTATATTACTTTTGATAGCAAACGAAGTCATATTACTATTTCTTCTTTCACAAATGACTATTGACATAATGATTCTCTACCTTTAAACCGACTGAAGGTAGAGACATCCCACCCTAACTAAATTACACTGTGTCGGCGTTAACCTTTTAATACACCTTTCGTTTTAAAATAAGTGTATTTTTAAATATTTACCTTTGTCTATTTATTTTATTAAAAAAATTGTGAAAATATTATTTATTTTATTGTGAAATAATTTATTATTAAATGTACTTTAATCTTGTTTATTTTTTTTATCTTTGTAAATTTTTTGAATAAAACGAACGATGAAATATTGATTTTAAAAAATTAATTATCTCACTTATTTTAAAACAAAGAGAGTATAACAATTGTTGTCCACAACTACCCTCGCCATGGCTCGCCACCGCCATCGGGGAATGCTGTTGCCACCCATTGCACCCAACCCCTCTAGCTTTCCACCATCGCACAACTCGCTCCGTGACACACTTCTATGCCTATTCAGGAGACGATGTATCCAACAACCCGAACTCTAATCGAAAACACCCACCACACCCTCCTCCACCTTCATCCATTAGTGACAACCTTGTTTCATCTTCCTCTAGATAAGCGAGGTAAATAAGGCAGGCCCATTGACCGTTGTTTAGGTTCTTGTTTTCTAGAGAGAAAAACATTTAAGTGCTGGTCATGAAAACCATGCAAACAAAGGGGGTGGATGTAATTGGCATGCTGGTTTGAGCTAGCTGTTGTTGCACACAGCAAAAGGATAGTAGAATCCTTGTAGTCACAGTCGCAGCCGCTACTGTAGGCAGCTGATCCATGTGGAACAAATATGAAATAATTCCATCTATATCATTTTAGATGTACTTACCGTCTATAATATCAACTTATGTCATTGATCTATGAGGGTCTGGTCCATGATTCCTATGTGTAATTGACTGATTTTAATGATATAGATGAAAAATTAATTCAAAGTACAAATATTACCCGGTCATATATATAATAAATCCAACCCGCGTCTTAAAAAAATACGAACAGTAGTCGGAAGCCCAACTTTAGTTGGACTAGACTTGGAAGGCCCATACGGCCGCCTCTTTTACACCTTGCGTTGTCACTTCCACTTCTATGGGTTTGATGGGATCAACAAAGCCCAAGTCTTTTTACTACAAAAAAAAACGAAGCCCAAGGCCCCAAGCCCCCTCGTTCCTTGCTCTCTTCCTCATTCCTTCTCCAACCTCCGGCGCCGCTGCAATGAGCCTCGCAGAGTCGCCGTCCCCGTCGTCTTCCAGCGGCAGCGACGACTTCGCTGCGCTCCTCGATGCGGAGCTCGAGCTCGCCTCCGCCGCGGACTCCGCCGCCCGCGGAGACGACGACGACGAGAACGAGGATTTGGAGGAGAATGAGGAGGACGAGGTCTCGGTGGAGGTTGAAGCCCTCGAACAGAATAGGTACGCGCCTCCCTTCACCTCCATCATATTACTGATACCGGGACAGTTGGGGTGCCAGTTTCGGGCTACGCTGTCGGAAGCTTGTGTGCTCGACGCGCTTGGCCTCGGTGTAGGATTTGGAATGTGCAGATTTGTCCGGGTTGAAGGTCTTTAGGTTTTTGCGGTGAGTTGGTGGGGTAAAGCATGCGATAGTTTTTCCTTCGATTCAATTTGCATTGTGCTGAGTCCGACTAGGCGGGCCCTAATTGCAACAGATTTGGTGAAGTAGGAGTCCTTTTCTCACCTGGAACTATTATAGTTAGTGCCAATCATTCAGTTGATTACTTTGAGTTGTGCGTTACTCACTACTCAGTAGGATTAAATCGCTGGTAATGTAAGGTCATTCACGCTTGGTTGATGCATTAGCTGAGTTTCTTTGTCCTGGTTTAGTCATCAGCTTAGTCTTGCACAGAGACACATGGAAGAGGCATGCTAATATGCTTTGTAGCTTACAATAAGGATCAGCCTTTAACCAGAAACCCTCCAAATTATCATAAGCTAGTGGATTTTCTGGTTTTGCTAGCTAAGCTCTGCGTGAGTTTATTTTATTTGAAGAGCCTCATCCTAAATAAACAACCCAATTGTTTAGTGGATTTTGTTCGGTTTATAGCGAAAAGAAAAAGCACTTCTGCTGTTGAAATAAGTAATATTTCTCATGTGATTTGTTTTAGGTCTACTTATTTCTATTTGGGGAGAAAACACAAGCCCTAAAGCTTTTATTTTTTTTCCCCACTGATTAAACTAGTGTTACATTGCAGGCCCATTTCCTTGTATTTTCTCTAGGACCTGATAGGTTTTAAATCTGACCTGTGATAAAACAGGGTACTTGTCTTTTTAGGACTTAGTTTATATTGATCCAAATCCTACATTATCCTTTCTCATCCAAACAGGCTAGAATCTGTGGACTCGGGGTCACTGTAATACAAATATTTGTGCCTAAGCATGCTACATTGTGATGAGTTACACCTGGTTTGGGATAAGCTGCAGTTAGTTTCTAGGTGGGAATTTAGTTCCTAGCTCTGAGGCCTCCCGCAATCAGGTTTACATTTAGTTAGCTTATCTTTAAAATATCGTCTAACAAAAGTTAGATCGATATGCGTGCGTTTTTGAATTGGTTATGTTAAAGGAAAACTGTCTGATATAGAGTGGGGTATCCTTTCTTGTTTGATAGCAATCACTTAGTTATCATTGCAGGACAATAATGAGTGGAGCATCCTAATATTAGGGGAGATTTTTGAAAATAGAAGGAAGAACATGATTTGTTTTATATTGGGTGAGAAAAAAGGGGCAGCACGGTGCACATAGCCTCCACCTTGGCGCAGCGGTAAATCTATTGCCTTGTGACAATGAGGCCATGGGTTCAGTCTTGGAAACATCCTCTTGCAGAAATGTAGGAAAGGCTGTGTACAAAAGACCCAAAGTGGCCGGTTGACTCAGACCTTCCCCGGTCCCTGTGCAAGTGGGAGCTACGTGCACATGCTGCCCTTATGTTGGGAGAGAACGGATTACTATTTGTTTGTAGATTTTATACTATAAATCTGACTAGTGCAACTGCCTGTAAACGCAGTACCAAGAGGCGTAGAGTGGAGGAACTACATGAAGATCGGGAAAAATCAGTTATGCCTGGCCTAGATACTGCTGGTATGCTTGTTGATCTTAATTTGGAAATCCATCAGTATTATGGGCATCAAGGCATGATTATATATGTATGTCAAATGTTGGCTGTTGAAAACCTGTTCTGCAGCCTGCATTGCGTTGGGCCAATGGTGGTTCAATTTATTTTCCATAGGACTTGAGTGGATGCTCCAAATTCCTGGTCCATCCAAACATGGTCTAATGTTGCACACAGGACACTGCTATCTGGTTTTACAGCTGGTTTTGGATATCTTTGTTATTATGACATACCTATTGAAAAAGTGGTCATTTTTTGTTGTCTGCTTCAGGAAATTAGATTACAAACCTTTATGTGTTTGTTGCAACAAGTTATTGAGCTGTCTTGAGCATCATGTAACTTCCTTGCCTTTTATCACATTTTTCTCAGTTTAGTTCAGCGTATATTGAGGATTGATTATCCACAAGTGTAATAGATGAATTTTAAATTATTGATTATATGTTGTAATAGGGTCAGCAAAAAATGTTCAGGTTGAGATATGTCCGCATCCTGGCTACTTTGGTGGGCTTTGTTTTTGGTGTGGAAAGCCACAAGCTGAGGAAGATATGTCAGGAGTTGCTTTTGGTTACATTCACAAGGTAAATAATGTTAGGGTTACTCTAATATTTGACTAGAATAGTGTGGTAACAAATTTAAGCATTTGTAGCTTCACAGGTTTTCCCATTTAGTTTAGCACGAGTACTATGAAGATGAAGAGAAGTATCTGGGTGCACTTAGATTTATTTTCTTTATAGTCCAGAGTGCTTGTAATTTGAAGATTTACATTTTAATATAATTCTTCTTTGTCTAAAAAAAAGATGGGTATCTGCTTAGGATTTTTAATAATTAGTTGAATTATTTAAATGCAGGGACTGAGGCTAGGTACTTCAGAAATAGATAGACTACGTGGTGCCAATTTGAAGAATTTGTTACGTGAAAGAAAGCTAGTGCTTATCTTGGACTTGGATCATACACTGATTAACTCAACCAAACTGCAACATATTAGTCATGCTGAAAATGAATTGGGTATCCGAACTATTGCTTCAAAAGGTAATATGATCCCTTTGCTTAGTGATTTTTTTAAATTTGTAGCCATCATAATAAGGACAACCTCTGGCCAAATAGCTAGTATGTGGCTT
>BCLG01003163.1:28552-49836 GCA_001602295.1 Zoysia matrella
CACTCTTCAATTTTGACTCCATTTGATAAAGATTAATATCATTCATCAGCTTGTAGACGATAAAAACAAGGATAAAGTCCAATTTACTCCCCTCAAATAACCCCTTAAACTATGATTTGGTTTATTTTACCCCGCCAAAACATGATTTTGGTTCAATTTACCCCCTCGTGCAATTTGTCTTTTTTAATTCTCCTTACACAAGCATAATCTTAAGGTGAAACTTTATGAGACAACACATATTAAAAAAATGTGTCTTAAATTTTTTACCATTCTTTTGCATATAGTTTTGTATTCCAAAGATTAATTTACTATTAAATATCTTTCCTTATAAAAATAATAACAAAAAAATTATAATTATTTTTAATATGTGTTATGATGTTCTTTATCATGTCGTAAAGTTTGATCTTAAGATTATGCTTGTGTATTGAGAAACAAAAAAGACAAATTGCATGAGGGGGTAAATTGATCCAAAATCATGTTTTGGTGGGGTATAATAAACCAAAACATAGTTGAGGGGGTTATTTGGACTTTGGCTAAACTTGAGGGTAGTAAAGTGGACTTTATCCAAAAAACAACAATATGATACTGTGTTCATTTGCAAGTATTCAATTTTTTCTTAAATGCAGATGATCCAAACAAGAGTATTTTCTCATTAGAGTCAATGTATATGCTCACAAAGTTGCGGCCCTTTGTCAGAAAGTTCTTGAAAGAAGCAAGCAGTATGTTTGAGATGTATATATACACCATGGGTGACAAAGCTTATGCAATTGAAATAGCAAAACTTCTTGACCCTGATAACATATATTTCCCTTCGAAAGTCATTTCAAACTCCGACTGCACTAAGCGACACCAGAAAGGTCTTGATGTGGTTCTTGGAGCTGACACTGTTGCAGTGATTCTTGATGACACTGAGTATGTAAGTGTTATCATTTAATATTTTGATTGATGCTCCTAATTTACTACCCCTTCCAGTCATTTAAATGACATTCTGTCATCTAAATCTGCTTGATATTGTTGTCTAGACATCATTGAAACATGACTCTGGAGTACCTTTTTTTTTAGTGACTCTGTGTATGTTTTACCTAACTGGAGCTCCCAGTTAACTGAAAAAAAATAGCATAAAGATATCATGTTGTTTTCCATGAGTTGATTGCTCAAACTAGGTCTTAAGTCTCTCAGTTGTTCTTTGAGGACAAAGTCTTAAATGTCTTTTGTCACCCTATTTGTGTGTCTGAGCATGTATTGTTGTCACCTAAAATGAAATTTTGTGCCAGGTCTGGCAGAAGCATAAAGAAAACCTGATTCTGATGGAGCGATATCATTACTTTGCTTCAAGCTGTGAGCAGTTTGGCCATGGTGCTAAATCTTTGTCAGAATCGATGCTTGACGAAAGGGAGAGTGATGGTGCCTTGGCTACCATTTTAGATGTCTTGAAGCGCATACACACAATTTTCTTTGACTCGGTCGGTCAGTTGTTTAAGTACATGATTTTATCACATTTTATCGTTTTCCCACTAATTCACACAGATCTGAATCTTGTGAGCACAAGAGTTTTTGGTGCCTAATCATTTGCCCATTTACTTCTTATCTGTAGGATGTTGGAACCGATCTTTCTTCACGGGATGTAAGACAGGTAAACCACTAGACTAGTGACTGTCCATGCTGTCTTTAACATTCCATGAATTCTGTACAACTCTACTCATTGCCACTTATAAAACCTTTATATTACAAAAAATTGTAAATGTCCCCAATGTAGGTGATTAAGGCTGTGCGGAAGGAAGTACTGCAAGGCTGCAAATTAGTTTTCAGTCGGGTTTTCCCACACAACACTCGCCCACAGGATCAGTTTATATGGAAGATGGCTGAACAGTTGGGTGCTGTCTGTTGTACCGATGTGGATTCCACTGTCACCCATGTTGTTGCTTTGGATCTGGGAACAGAAAAGGCCCTCTGGGCTGCTGCTAACAAGAAGTTCTTGGTCCACCCCCGATGGATTGAAGCTGCTAATTTTCGATGGTGCCGGCAACCAGAGGAAGATTTTTCTGTCCCTTCACCTAATGGAAAGGGCAAAGGTAAAGAAAATGCTGTGGCTAGCCACCATATGAAAACCAGCAAGGGTAAAGAAAATGCTGTAGTTGGCACGAAGGAAAAGGGTCAGGATGAGGATAATACTATAGGTGGCCAGGAGAAGGCTCAAGAAACTGATCTCGACACCATCCCAACGGGTCCAACTGACTCATAAGTCATAACCTACGTAGGGCTTGCAAAATGTGCTTGACATGTAATGTAGGTTTGGCTACACAACTTCCATAGTTTTCTCTTTTCTTTTTTTTTTTTTGGGGGGGGGGGGGTGTTGAAAAGATAGATTTCGGGCATCCGTTCCTCTGATTTTAGTGAAGTTTTGGTTGAAGGTCATTTGACCTCCGGCCGTATAAATCCACTAACAGAACTTTACAGTAGCTAGGAGCTGGAAGAGGGACTTGGTTATATGACAGAACTCATTTGTGTAAAGCTGACATACTGTGCGCGCAGGTTTGGACAGCAGACTACCGTTATAATGAAGCTCCGATTTCTAGGTTGAGAAAATGATTGCGCACTTACAAAAATGCAGCCTGAGGTTGCTATCTCTAGAGGATATGAATTTGGTTATACGATATGATTTGAAGTCTCCTATTGTTATCATGACTATAATCAAACCTGTTTTTTAAGCCTCTTTTATTGAATACAATTGTAATATCTGATCTTTGTACGCACGCACTCATTCACACCACAACACATCTACACAAACTCTTGTACAAAATTTGACCTACAACTGCACCTAATGATAAGATCGCGTCTTTGAAAAGACCACTGCGATCTCTTAGACTTTGGTGTGCGACGAGAAGCATCGTCTTTCCTTCGTGACACCACGCAATGAGAAGCAGTATCTGAAATTTATTCGGGACTAATTTGATGTAGTTGTCGGTGACAAAATTTTTTATAGTTTCCTGTGTTTCTTATGACGTTGACATCGGAAGTGGATCTTAAGGTTCGTAAAACCGTGGTAAACCATGTAGTTTTAACTGTTTCAAATTCAATTTTTTTTTGATTTTTGAAAATTTGGTAGATTTTAAAATAAAAAAACTAGATGAAATATGCAACTTCATAGTGGAATCAGTTTTTAAAAATATTTTGATTTTGGTGCCGAAAAAATTTCAAAAACATTGGATGGAGAATATATAAGCAAATCTTATTTGGAGTCACGTGTCTACAGCTAGCAGAGGCCTTCCTCTTTTCTCGTTCATGACTTGCACTCGCATGTCCGCCGTCTTACCGCGCCATCCGTCGCGTCGAAGCCGGGAACCGAGAAGAAACAACGGCTAGCCGTGCGCGTGCCTGCAGCTCCTCGAGCCGTTCGACTTCAGTGGTTAGCCAAGCGAAAAGGGCGGCTAGCCGAGCGCTTTCATTGGTAAGCCGTTACGAGCAGCAAACCGTTCGATTTGAGCAGTAAACCGAGTGATTAGCGCAGAAAGCTGTCGGATCTGGTGGGTTCCGTGGCAGAAAAAGTGAGATGGTTGTATTTCTGTTTTTTGTTTAAATATTGGTCGATTTGTTAGAAACTTTAGAACATAATTGGTCATTTTTCAGGTATTGTTGGTTCTAAGATAGCAGATTATCTCGATTCGGTTTGGGAGCACGGAGAGAACGTATATCTCAGGTTCTGTTGCAAATATTACAAATCGTGAAGAGAGAGGGCGCTGCCACACGATTCAAACAACATTTAGCACATCGTGAAACCAGCATAGTTGGGTGTCCTTATGTTCCAGTCGATGTGCGGGACTATTTTCGTCGGGAGCTTGATAGAACCGTCGAGCAGAGAAAGGACCGAGCTAGACATGTCCTCAGACAGTTGCAGGTTGCAGGTGAGAGAAATGTCATTGAGCAAGACGATGAGGAGATGCAGGCTGCTATGAGGTTATCTAGAGAGGAGAAAGAATTTCAACAGCGTCAGCATTCGTATGGTGATGCTGGTGCTGGTTCATCGTAAGGTGCTTCTGGTTCGTCGTAGAGAGCTGATGGGTCTAGATTGTTTGGTATAACAAGGAGGTCTGGGTCAAAGAGGTAAGGAACAGATTCAAACTAGGAACGATACAGGTCCATGGAGTGTGAAGAGCAAGTTAGCAAAGACGGTCATTGGACGCGCATGCTCAAAAAAAATTTATACAGAAGTCATCTCTGGTAGAAAAGCCGATAGTCCATATTTTGTTAGTCCTATCAAAAAGACACAGAGATGAGGTATGAGACTTTCGTTTTATTTTATTACATATTTCATTATATTTTATCATATTTATATCATGTGTCATGATGTTTACATGCGATGGTGTGCCTAGTCTAACTAGGAAGAAAATAGATGTCATATATCTTGATGTTAACGAGCAAGACATCAAGAAAGAATTTGATAAATTCAAGATGGAGTGGCCGATGTACGGTGTTACGATTATGTGACTCTTAAACTGGCTCTACAGGGATGAGCTTGATAAACTTCATGATCTACTGTAATGGTGTCATGTTTTTTCACAACTCATGTGATGTTACTGGGCAAAGCCAGTCTACGGACTTCATATTTAAGGTATGAGATATATGTTTATTGTATGTCAGTATTTGTTTTATTTGTACCACTGTTATTTTGAATAATGAAACGTTCTTATGGAAAAAAATGAAAGAGGTATGCATCGATGTAGATTCAGACAATATTGTGCAAGCTGCTGATAAATAAGTATCTTCATATTGTCTGACAACTATGTGTAGCACATACAATCAACCTGATGCTAAAGGCTATTGGTGAGTTCTCAGAGCACAAATCTATGATACAGTTCGATCGCAAGATTTCTCGTTGGTTGTATAATCATAATCAGTTGCACTCTATGATGACCAATGTTATTAGTGGTGAGTTGCTAAGATGGAATGTAATACGTTTTGGCACAAACTACATGTTTCTTAAGAGTGCTTTGTCGAAGAGAAAAGTTCATGGCATAGATGGGTTCTGAGACATTTTTAAATAGTAAATTTGTCAACACCGATGAGGAAAGACATGCTCACTCTTGTCTAGCAAGCATGTTATAGTGGGATTCAATGAAACATGTAGTAGATGCAGTGTAACTTTTGTATGCGTTTCTTCGGTTTGCTGATCAAGACAAGAGCATTACTTTGAGTGAAGTACTTCTCAGATATTATTTATGTAAAAATGAGTATGAAGCCCTTTATATAAATGATGAACGAGAGATGAAGAGGTACATAGATATTATAAATCGTAGGACAGTGGATATTTGCAATGATACCTTTGTGAATGCAGATAATACTTACAAACAAAATTATTGCATTCTTTCATTTATAATGCAAAGATATCTAACTATTGTTATATGTGCAGCTGGATCTTTGAACTCGAGAAGTCACTATGCTTACGGGATGGGTCGAAATATGATGAACGATATTCGAGAGGCATTTACACGTATAGCACCAATCGATTTGTGTGTGCAGGCCTTGCAGGAGGCTGAAATTTTTAGAAGAAAACAAAGTTCATTCGCCACTGAGTTAGCCAACAGGATGACAGTTGATAAGAATCCTTTTACAGTTTGATGGAACATGTTTGGAGGTGACACACCTTATTTCCAGCAGCTTGCATTACGGATAGTCTCACAATGTGCATCATCGAGTGGTTGTGAGCGCAACTAGAGTACATTTGCATTGATACACACTAAGATGCGTAACAAATTATCTCATGACAAATTGCATAAGTTGGTGTATGTTAACTATAACCTTCGAATCCGTATGCGTGATGCTTCATTGACATATAAGCTAACAGAAGTCGATCTATTTGATCGTCTTATGAAGCTGTCGTTGTATGATTCTTCAAATACTATTCGAGAATAGATGGAACATGAGAGATCAATTCTGACCCTGTTCTTGATGAAAAGGGTATCAAGAGTGACACTCCTCTATCGAGCCATCTTGTTACAGATAATGACGCTGGTAGACAGTTGCTACGCTTATCTCGTGTTGAAACAATATCTAAATGGGTAGAACAAAATGTGGGTGATACTCACATAGGCAAGAAAAAGGTTCAAAGTGCAAGACAGAAAAAAAGTGTTAAAAAGAAGAGGATAAGGAGCAAAGAAAAAAGTAAGAATGTGAGTAGCGACGACTCCACAGATTCTGAAGACGCTAGACGAAGCCCACCTTACCAGGAATCAAATGATAGCAGCTCTCGGACTACATTTAAAGACCCCTCAGGCAGTATAGTTCCTAACTCAGCCACCGATTAGAACTCATCATTGCACAGGTAACCATTTCTTCACATCATACGATCAATTTTTAATCAATTATCTTACACTTCACTTCTTTTGCAAGTGAGACAGACTACACATATCTACACAGGATGAAGACCATGGTGCTCTATAGTTATCAAGGACAACAATGGGGGACGCAGCATTACAACGGCACCTACTATTTCGTGATAGACAGTGATACATCATACAGCCAAGATAATGACTATTATAATTATCTGTACGGTGATCATAGCACAGAACCTCTCACCACATGAGTCTATCAATGGCAAAATTTAGAGTTTTATAACATGTTATACTCACAATAAGAGAAAATTACCGCTTGAACGGGACAATAATGAAATAAATTCAAAGTAGAGTTGTTAGCTACCAGAGAAATTCAACTTTTCTCAAGTAAAAAGTGCAACAATACATATTTTGATTGAAATATAATCCCAAAGTAAAGTGTGCTTTGAAAATTATGTATGGACTTTGAATTTGTTATGGATGAACTCTATATATAGATTTCTTGTGTTTGGAACTTTAGATTTGATATGGATGAATATGTGTCTTATTATTTATGGATGAAGTATGTTGTGAATGTTGATATTAAAAGAAATTAGAATAGGTCATGCCCAATTTTTCTGCACTTTTTGATCTCTTTTTTTATTTTTCACTAATTTATCGGTTTTCAAGAAAATCGATCGGTTTACCGCAAAAACCGAACGGTTTTCAACAAAAACTATTCGGTTTTCGCACTTAGCGATTTTCAGCAAAATCACTCAGCTAACCGCGAAAACCGTTCAGCTAACCGAAAAACCGCTCGGCTTACCGTTTTTAAACCGACAAAACCATCCACTGTTTTAAAAATTGAAATTTGAACGAAAACCGAACGATTTAAACGGTTTTTGCGGTTTTCGTCAAACCATCCCCCCGGTTAATATCTGGTAAGTGAAGCCTTGACTGGATCTGGATGTCTGTAGCATGGTAATATCTGGTCAAACAATATAGCCTGAAGGTTGCCTGGCATATCCTTAAGGATTTGATCAGCAGAAAAGGGTATAACCGAATTCATTCCCATCAAATAAAATTAGGGTTTTTGTCTGGGGAGCCGAAGAGCTTTAGTATACTAAACCAAGTTTGCACTACATCTACTGGAATCCAAGGAGTGCTGGTCCAGAAAACATCGATCAAACACCCATACGTATAAATGCCTATATGCCAGGACACGAGAACTGAAAACAAGACTCGTCGTACTCGATCAGGAAAAACCATGCAGCAAGAAATCGAGCGGCAACAAAGTACTTACTGCTGCCGTGTAACAAAATCCACTGTGACATCTGGGGGTCGAGCGCAGGGGACTCAACAAAGTGAATGTTTTCACCCCCAACAGAACACAAGGTAAATTTGTTTAAACCCAACTCCAGTAAATAGACAGCTGAAAACAAGGTCTTTGGTCACTCACACTTACCCAGAAAGCTGAGACCTCGAAGTTGTAGGTGCTTAGCTGAGACCTCACGGTACTGCAGGTTCTTCTTCCTGTGGAACGTCACCTGCTTCCCCTTGACCTGCCTGTTCTTCACATCAGCCTTATTTCCACGGATTGGGATCGACGGCACTCGGCCACGCAGCAGTCGATCCCAGCAGTCGGCTTTTCCACCGTTCATCCCCGCGTGTCCCCATCGTGCGGGCCATCTATGCATATGGCCCCAAACCAGCAGTCCGACGGCACGTTGGCGCAAAGGAAAGGGCAGCTATAGTACCCCCTCCGGTAAAAAAAAATAATTTTACGTAATGATAAAGTTTCTAAAATATAAATTTGACTCTTATTTTCTATAAAAAATATTTATAAAAAGTAAAAGGTATACTTTTATAAAATATTTTTACGACAAATCTAATCATACGATTTTTACATTTCTAAACTTAGTACGTCCTCTATTTCTAAATTAACGTCACCATTTAACTTCTAACAAAATCTTTGACCATTTATTTTATTTAAAAAATTAGTTCAAATGTATAAAAATATAAAACATGATTCAAATAGCTTTGAAGATAAAATACATCATAACAAAAATAACAAAAATATGATATTTATTAAAAACTTTTGAATAATATAAAATTTTTAAAATCGATGTTAATAGTTGATTATCTTCATCCACACATATATCTAACCAACTACTACTTTCGTTTCAAAATATAAGCATTTTTAAGTTTGAATAAGCTCAAACTCTTTTAACTTATTACTAATAATATCTAGCAAATTACATAATTTTTAATGTAAAATTATATTTTTTATGAAAGCTTATTTCATGATAAATTCAAAAAAAATTTAATTTTTATATAACAAAATATTACTAGTTATACATTATTAGTAGTCAAAGTGATAAAAATTTGACTTTAACTAAACATAGAAATGCTTATATTTTGAAACAGAAGAAGTAAACAAAAAAGTGGATCATCTAATCCAGTCTACAAACAGTCGACATCAACACTTTCATCTCTTAAGGATCCGTTTGGAATATAAGAATTAACAGAAAAGACACAAAAATAGAAAAAATTACTCCACTTCAAACAGGCTTTAAAAATACTATTAACAAGACAATCTCATCCAACATTGTCCTCCAACCAATCATATCCTATATTGTTGTATGGTCTGTCCTTAAACTACAGGTATTTGAATCATGTCTTATAATTTTATATATTTGAACTAATTTTTTAAATAAAATAAATGTTTAAAGATTATGTTAGAAATTAACAGTGACATCAATTTAGAAATGGGGAGCGTACCAAATTTAGAAACGTGAATATTATATGATTTGATTTGTCGTAAAAAATATTTTCATAAAAGTATACCCTTGTCATTTTTTATTTATATTTTTAAGAAAAATAAGAGTCAAAATTATATTTTGAAAATTTTGTCATTATCAATTTTTTAGCTGAGGGAGTACTGTACCTGCACTTTCCTTCGTGTCAATATCGATGGACGTACCGTTAAAGTGCTGGACTGGGGCCGTATGCATGGATGGCCGCACGATGAGGACACGTGGGGATGAACGGTGGAAAAGCTGACTGCTGGGATCGACTGCTGCTTTGCCGACTGCCGACGATCCAGTCCTATTTCCACGGGGGACGGGGCACCGTTGGGATGTTTAATTTCACAGACCCTTTATCGAGATTTATTGATCTTTAATATTTTGCCACCAGGTTATATGCCTAAACCAAAATTGGTTGTCTGATTCTTTCTCTTCCTGCATGTCATTGTCATGCTCACGGTGCCAAGTTGGAACACTAGTTTATGTCAGCCGTGAAGTTACATCGATACCGCCCTGGCCATGAATGCTGCAAAAAATGCCGTTTTTACAAGATGAGGGAAGCATCAACCTAGATTAAAAAATGTTACAATAATTTGATCGAGCATGTTCAAGGAAGAAAGATGTTACTTAGCTAGAAAGGACAAGTGAATAGCAGGTTTTAGAAGCCGGTGCAAGTCCGGTTTTGCACAGTGGCAAAAATTAGTCGCCTAGCCAGTTTTGCTATGCTACTAGGTTCGATTTTACAATAATTTGGTCGAGCATGTTCAAGGAAGAAAGATGTTACTAACTAGAAAGGACAAATGACAAGCAGGGTTTTAGAAGCGGGTCCAAGTCCGGTTTTGCAGTGGCAAATACCGGTCATCTAGCCAGTTTTACTATGCTACTAGGTTTGATTTTGAACAAAAACCGGTCATTCGGTGAAACTAAACCGGACCAATTTTCTTATTTTCACGAAAACCGACCGGTTTCTAAAACCTTGATAACAGGAGACAACGGCTGTAAGTTATCAATGTTAAACAAACCATATAGCATCAAAGCAAAATCTTGGATCAATGGTACTTGACAACATAAAAGAGCATACTACAAACAATTAAAAGCACATAATGTTAATATCAAGAATGAGCTCAAAATCATGAATGTTTCTACAATTATAAACAAACACAACTTATGTGTGTACTACTTGCATCAGTTTCAACATTGCCATTATTTGAAAATACAATCTAGAAGCTTCAATGAGAAGTCTAAAATTGCGTGCCTTACTCCCTTCGTTTGTCGTCGTTGAGTTTTAAATTCAACTTTGGCCATTGATCTTATTCAAAAAATTGGCTCAAATATGTAAAATTTTAAGTTGTGATTCAAATAACTCTAATAATAAATCAAATTATATCAAAATATATGACGGAGGGAGTAAGCGAGAACTGATCTGGAATTAACAATTAAACAATGTTTTAATATGTGTTTTTTTTTTCAACCATTGTCAACGTACAAAATCCAGTTTTTTCAAGATTAGTATATCAGTATTAATCAGTACCATCCGCCACGCTGCAGCCTCGTGGGCTGCTCAAAGTGGAACCATGCTCTGCAGCCGCGTTGGGCACCGAGGCAAATCAGTAGGGCGCGATTGGCTTTCTCCTCACCTGACCCAGGCTGGTCCGAGGAAGCCAAGCTCCATTGACACCACACTGCGTGAGTCAGGCTCAGAAGAAATGGAAATTATTTTTGTTCCTTGTGAGCCAGCTTGAGGAGTGTTTTTTTCATGTAGCAAACCAGGCAGAGTCTGATACATAATAATCAATCAAGACTATTGCATCACATAATTTTGAACAAATAACCAATCAAGATAAAATTGCATTCACGAAACCTACGCATTTGCGGCCCAGCAATCACTCCACAAACGACGGCGCCACGTGATAGCCCAGCCCACGCCACCCTACCAGAAAGCAACCAGCCCACCTTTTGCCGCAGCAAACCACCGCCGTCAGTCCCAGATCCGACGCCACCGAGGTCCGAGGCCACGCCGTACCTTCGCTTCCGGCGCGGCCCAGCCCGAGGCCGACAGGCCCGACACGCACCGACGACCTTCACCCGTCCACTCCGGCAGGTGTCCACTCCGTTGCAGACTTGCAGGAAGGAATAACTGCTGAGCTCCTCGTCGCTGCCGGCTGGAGATGGCCGCGGCGGCCTTCCCGCGGCTGTGCGCGCTGCTGCTCCCCTTCCTCGCGTTGGCAGCCTGCACCGAGGCCCCTTCACACGGTACCGCGCCCGCTCAACTCCTCGGTCGCAACTTGCTCAATGCTCGCAAGACAACAGGCATCTCGTCTCCCAATGCTGGTTGGCCTAGGGTCGCTGATTCGATGTTTAGACAGTTAGAGGTATGGTTAGCAGGGCACCGGCGAACTCTGTTCTGCTGGATGGATTCGAGGCTTAGAGTTGGTACTAGGGGTTTGGCCAGTTCGGAGCTGCGGAACTGTGTCAATTTGGCTGCTTCGATGAACGAGTGATGCCTAGTAGTGGTTATCTGATACTTCTTTGATATGCTTCCCGTGTAGTATGTGTGGCGTTGTTGCACTAAGATAGGTTCGATAGGATGGCACGATTGGTGGTACATTTTGCGCAGGAATGCTGGAATAGCTTTCATATTCGGTTCGATTCATGTAGACTTAAGGCGAGCCCAACAAAATACGATGCTTGATTTTTTTTTTATTGGCAAAGGTGAAGTTGAGACTTACATGCAAATTTACTGTATTTCTCTGAATTGAAGGGATCTAAAAACTCCATTGATTTGAGCCTGCCGAATGAATGGCTAGCGATGATGTCAATTTATTTGACATGAATTTCTGCACGCAAAGACAGACATTGAACATATTACCTTCTGGCAGTCAATTGAAATTATTTAGGAGTATTTCTTATTAATGCTCGCTATTCAACATGCAGGATGCTATTGGACCGGGTGCCAGAGCAAATGGCTTGGAGTTTGTTCTACTGGCCACTTTTTGGATTCTCATTCAGATGATTGTAATGGCCTTTGTATAGAGTCCAAAACCCCTCCATGCCTTCCACTCCACACACATTTCTATTGCTGCATACTAGGTCTGTACGTGCCTTTTCTTTATTTCTTCAGTGAAATGACTTAAACAGTCTATGCTTTTTTTTTTTAATATACTTGCTAGTATAAATAGTTCAAGAGTCCAGACCAAACTTTTAAGATATGCATTCCAACATTTCATTAGCTATTTCAGCATTCTGATGCAAATTTTGGATTTCACATTGCAAAGAACAGGTACCCCAAGCGCAAGAAATAAGTGTGGACATTGCAAGAACAAGATAGATTTTGGAAAACAATTTGTATGCTGCTCTGATTGCTCCAACCCAACCATTATGGACAAGCATAGCAAGCTAGGTTACTGCCAGAGTGGTGCAGAGTTAACAATGCAGTTAAAGCCACAAGGTATTTCTCAATTGCAGATCATACATGGCAAAGCTTCAGATTAATAAAATTACTGGATGAACATTTTACTAGTTTAAGATATGTCTGGTGCTTCGTGATATGAGGTTAAATACAAAGTGGAATACAAAATTCTTCTTTGAGTCTCTGATTGTGTGTTTCTAATTTCTTTAACTGTGCACTTTAATATTTCAGCATTCCCTGAACTCACCTACAGGGACTAATATTAGATAAAAACTTCAAACAGAAAAATATTAATAATGTTTATTACATTTTCGTAGCATTTGTTCAAAATATGGGGCAGTTTGGCTTCGTATATTTATGAATTATCTATACTTGATAACTTCTAGTGCCACGATTTTGGGTGGGAATGGTGCATTTTAATTCGCACACACTGGAATTCATTATTTGCGACAATTATAAATGGTGATTCTGATTGTTTCAACAATTAGTCTCAGTCGTGTAATGCTAGTATTTCATTCGCCTTCCAACAAGATTCTTTAATGTTATAAAACAACTTTCTCTTATATTTGTTTATGTTGTGCACTTTGTCCCTTGTCTTTATGCTAGTTTTGTGCTCAAAGTTGTTACACAATATTGTCCTGCCATTTTTGTCAGACATTAAACTTATTATAATATTTGCAGAAACTTTTCACTGGGTTGCTAGCCCATGGATGCAATGCTCCTCTCCTTGTGATGGTGGTGTTCGTTATCGTGATGTTGCTTGTTATGGAAGTCTGGATGATACCACAATCAAACACTATCCTGTTGATGATGCTAGTTGTTCAGCAGATGCCATGGTTTTGATCTTTTCAGAAGATTAAAATTACATTAGTTATTACTTTCTTTTTGGTGCTTTAACTACACACTACTTGCAGATTGAATTTTAAATTTCTTATGAGCAGTCAGCACCTATAACACCTACTTTGAGTTCCAGTGCTAGATTTCACATGATATATATAAACCAAAGTAACTGCGTGAGACTAAGAAATTCTTCTTAACATGTATAATTTATCGTTTTTTGTCTTATGTCAAATTACAGTTGAGTGTACGTAGCAGCAGTAGTACCAGTAGCAGGAGCGTCAGAAGCAGTATTAGTAAGAAGTGGCAGAAAAGAAGCCATTCTTGCATGTTTATGCAATAAAGAAAACAGATTAGGTACACCTATATGAAATCCCCATGACACTAAACTTGTCTTCTATGCTCCAAAGCCAGAATAAAGAGTACATAATTTGCTCCTTGTTCATGATAAATATAACTTGGCATGAAATGATTTCCTTTCCTGCTTGATGATGCTTTGGTAAATTGTGCTTCTCATTGTTCCATGTTCGTTCGTTGTTCGACAGCCCGCACAACAGGAGGCATGTAATCAGCAGAGTTGTAGTGATTTAGAGATGGTACAGCCAACAAATTCCAAGAAAAGTAGAATGCCAGCTTGGTTGATGTCATTGGTTATTGTACTAGGTGTTGTTGCAATAGTTAGCTACACCTACTACATGAGGTATGCTTTACTTAGTATTGGGTTACATTGTTTATGGCTGTCTTGCTAGAGGTATCTTCAGTGATGTCCACCTTAAGAAAAATTTACCATAGCAGATTCCTCGACAGTTTTAATTTTCATTTTCAATTATTATATGAATGGTAACTTAGCTTTGAGATCAACATTCTTTTTCCTAGAGCATACCTAATACGGAGTACTTGTTAATTTTTATGTATCTCCGACTTGGTAATATTTCGGCCACCTAGTAATCTTGTGAGAACTGGTGCTTATGCATCTGTAACTTTTTTTGCGATGCATATGCAGTCTTTAGGGTGGATTAAGTTCGTTGTTTCATGGACAAATTGTACTGCATGTTTGTTTCCATGTAGTATTCCCTGCAGTTCCCTCATTTCTTTTTATGCTGTTGTAACAGGAGAACTTCTGGCCCTAGTGGTTTTGTGTATATCATGATGGAATCTTATCCTTGAGACTTGAGATGACCGATTGCAGATGATCAGAGACAACTATTTGTTCATTATTTTGGGTGCTGTATTTGTTTTTGGAAATTGTTTTCTTGTCCTCCTACTAATAACTTATGTGATGTGTTCATGTCTAGCCGAATTGTACATGGCACACATTTTTCTGAGAGACGCTCAGATATGTGCATTCAGATAAGGCCCCGTTTGAAATGCGAGAAATTTTCTCGTTCCTGTGTTTCTTCATGTGAAATTAATTTTCGTGAAATTTTTGCAAAATTCTTGTGAAAATTCTACATTCCAAATGGAGGCTAAATGTGTTACTTTCGACAATATGTACTCCAGGATGATGTTCAGTTCGTCGTCATTTCTGTTTAGGATGAAATTTAAATCAAAGGGGTTGTTTCTAGTTCGGGTTCTCATGGCGCTCGGAAGTTAAACTCCTCAATCCAAAGGGTTTAACTGCGAAAACTTCCGAAGGCTGAACATTAGCTGCCGGAGCTCTCCGCAGGCAAATGATTAAAAAAAAGGAGAGAAAAGAAAGTTCGCCGCTGTCTCCACTCCTCGCGGCCTCGCCTCTCAGTTGCGTGGCGCGCCGTTGTTCCACCGATGCTCGAGCCACAGAGCATGCTCCACGCCTCCGGCGGCAGGACTCCCGCCGCCGAGACCGCCCCCCTCCTCCTGCAGCGGCCGCCGCCGCCGCCGCCCGAGCCCTCACCGTCGACCAGGGGTTCGCCGGAGATATTGGACGAGGAGATCGAGGCCGAGCCCGCCGCCTGCTGCCGCATCTGCCTCGAGTCCGAGTGCGAGCCTGGTGAGCCCCCGTCCCCAGTTGACTTGTGCTCCCTTTTCCTAGGCTAGTTTGCGCGGCGAAGGGATCGTCGGCCCGTGCATCGGAGACAGTTTGGTTCAGTTTGTAGGGTTGGCGTGGCAGTCAATGTGCGTTCTCATGTCTTGCATTTTGGAGGATCCTTTCATTTTTCGAGGGTTTCTTAATTGAGACACTTTGTGACTGATCACTAACAAGTAGGGAATTTGTGACGCTAGATGTGTGACGATCCTGCTACGATGCTGCTGATGGGTGTTGCTCCTCTTGGTTTTGGTGTAGGTGATGAGCTAATATCTCCTTGTATGTGCAAGGGGACGCAGCAGTTCGTGCACCGTTCCTGCCTTGACCATTGGAGGTCTGTTAAGGTAATTCCTATTTGATTGTGGGGGTTCATAAGTCATAAGCCGAACTCTCTGTTGTGACACACTCCTCTTCATAATTCAAGTTTGCATGATCATGTACCGGTATTCTTAGGAGGGAGTTCTTTCTCTCCATAAAAATGCTCAATAAATTCTCATATACCAGTAGGTAACATGCTACAATATATTATTTGCTAGCTACTTTTGATAGTGATAGCATGGTAATTCTAGTTTCTACTACCCATCGATTGGTTAGTGTGGTAGCACTAAATGTATTTATTCCCTTGATATATTGCCTCCTCAGGAAGGTTCTGCATTTTCACACTGCACAACATGCAAGGCGCGATTTCATTTACGGGTTGAAGCTATGGAGGACGACTTGTGTCGTAGACTGAAGTTCCGATTGTTTGTTGCTAGAGATGTCTTTCTTGTATTCCTTGCTATGCAAGCTGTGAGATATCCTTCCCCTCTTATTGCTCTTAGTTGTTTAACACTATTAAACTGCAATCAGTTCCATGCTATTTGCTCCAATGTGAGCTGAATGAACTTGGATTATTGCTGCGAACATGCGTTTTTATGTATAGTGGACATCTCACTTGCACTTCCTTTACTTTTCCAGGCTATTGCTGCCATAGGTGTTATGGCATATTTGTTGGATAAAGATGGAAAATTCAGAAATAGTTTTACTGATGATTGGGATCGATTCCTATCGAAGCATCCAGTGCCCTTTTACTATTGTGTTGGTATGCATTTTCTGCTTCTACTACATGTTACATTTATACAGATAATATGGTGATTATTTAATAGGAGAACTAAGTATTACTCCATCCTCAATTGTTGTTGGCAGCTTCAAGCAAGCTAATTACTGATATATGTATATCAAACTGGTGCAGGTGTGGTGGTGTTCTTTGTACTAGTTGGATTTTTTGGGCTAATGGTACACTGTTCATCCTTTACCAACAATGATCCATGCTGCTATGGTTGGGCTATACTGGACTGTATCCCAGCTTCAATGGAAGCTTGTTTTGCTTTTATTGTCATCTTTGTTATCATTTTCGCCATCCTTGGAATTCCGTATGGTTTCTTTGCTGCAACTTTGGCCATCCAGAGAATCTGGCAGCGACATTATCACATGCTTTCCAAGAAGGAGCTGACAAAGGCAAGTAAACTTTCTTATTATTTACTCTGATATATTCAAATATTATTCTTCACTAGTCCCAATGACCGTGCTAATGCTACGGTCTAAGTAAAATATTAACTTAAAAAATAATATATTAATATTAAAATGAATTTGTTTTGTTTTCCAACAACTTTTCTTGAATCTCATATATTTGTTCCATGTAGTTGTGTTTTGTTAACTAACAATGATCTTTGTGGGACCATAATATATTTGTTCCATGTAGTTGTGTTTTGTTAACTAGTGGGACCATAATCTGAGAGATCTGAAAGAGCTTATCCGTTAGATTTGTAAAGGGTGTTTGTAGAGAGATTTCATCCGTCAGATTTGTAAAATGGGACAACTTTGTATGCATTTTTCGTGTGAACGTAGTCTGACTCATCTCTGTTGAGGCATTTTTATCGTGTGTATGTAGAAAAAGAAAAATTGTGCTTTTTAAGAGTAGAGATTAACCAGTAGGTTACTTTTTTTGTTTGATAATGTGCAGGAATACGTTGTTGAGGATCTTGGAGGGGTTTACACACCACCAAAGATGGATCCAGAGCACGAGCAGCGCCTGAATATGCTGCAGCTCTTGTAGCTTCTACTTTGGCAAAAGATGAACAAATATCCCTTTGGTGCATCTAGAATATTAGCATGATGTATAGTGCTGATATGTACGGAAATATGTGTATATAGAACCATTTTAAAGATCTCTCTTCGGGAAGGGGTGAAGCACATGCAACTTAGGTGAAGTTGACTCCCCCATGAAATGGGGGTGAAGTACATACTAGGTGATTCACGTAGGCGAGGGGAATCATCTCATCACATGTCGAAAGCGTACCAGGGCTAGGTGCTACCATTCATTTTCCTCTTGTTATCTTGCTTTGATATGTACTCCCTCTGGTTTATTGTTATTCACGTTTTGGTTTCAAAAATCCGCAAAATGATGAATTCAATGTACATCAGCCTTGAAGATATGGGTGCAAATATGTGCAGCTGTTACATTTGTTTAGGGTGAAGCTTTATGATTTTAGAAAGTTAGTTGAAAAGTTGATTAATAGAATTTAAACTTACCTTAATATATTTTTAATTTTTTTGCACACCAGAAGACAATAAAATATTTCTCGATGAGCTTTTTAGCTTTTCTTTTCAGTTCATTTACTCAAAATCTAGCTTATTAATATTCTAAAATCAAACTTGTAAAAACCATGCTTATTTTATCTTTTCAGTTTTATCTGAGATAACAAGATGAAAAGCTAAAACAAAGACGTACCAGTGATACCACGAGACTACAGACAAACCTGCTTTCAGAGCACGAAGACGGGAAGTACAACTCGCACGTGACTGTGCCACGTGACTCGCCCGGTGAATGCGGCAGCGCCACGGCCGCCGCCTGATCCCGCCGCCGATGTGAGTGAGAGTGATGCGCCTCCCCTCCTCTGCGATTATACGCCGCGCCGCCGCCATGTCCTCATCGTCCTACGGCGTACGCCCTCAACCTGGAACTCCGCACCTCTCTTCTCTTCTCTTCCCTCTCTCTCCAATCTCTCGCTTCTAAACCATCTCCCCTCACCTGGGCTCCTCTTCCTTTGCAGCGCAGAGGCTACCTGCGCCGCGGCCGCGGTTACTCCGCCCGTCCCACCCGGCCGCCGCACCTCGACGCGGGCGCCGAGTTCGTCAGCGGCGACTCCCACGTCAGCGCCGTGCGCGCCGCCAACGACTCACTCCGGCGCGGGGGCGGCCCTCCGATGCCGTACAGGCAGGGGCCTCACCAACAGCCCCCATACGGTTACGGCTATGGCTACGGATACGGATATGGCCAACCACAGCAGCCAGCCCCCATTTACGGGGCTGTGCCGTACAACTACGGTCACCCACAGCAGCAGCCCTCGCTGCCAGGGCCTCAGCAGTACGGCTACGGGGCTCCGAATCCATACTTTCATGGGCATCCGCATCTGCAGCCCCACGGGCGCGCCCCAGGGAATGCTGGATTCCATCCTGGCGCGCCGCAGCTGACTCCCAGACTGGCAGATTACCGTCGACGGTGGCGGCATGCGAAGCAGCGACCGCCTCACCAAGCGGGTAAATCTTCCAGAGCTGGTGCTATGGTTCCGTTTCGACTGTTATCACTTGTCCATTTGCAGAAATCTATAGCTGACTGTTTCATAGGGCACTGCTCTCTAGTAAATTTGCAGTTTATTTCTTCCCTCGGAATTCCTTCTTGCTCACCTTTTATTCGATGTTTTCTGAATGAGAATGCAACCAACCACAGCTTTTAATTGGAGTTTATTGAAATGTTGAAAACGTTGTAATTTGATTTGTAAATAATTACTGGCTAAAATAGCACTCAGTCTGCTTATGAACACTGAATGTGTTATTAGATTATAGCTGCTGGCCCTGTCCCTGGTTTTCTGTCATATGCTTCGCAATAGATCTGCCCATCTATATAATACTTGAGTATCGAATATGTATATGAGAAATCTTCATTATTCTAAATATCATGTTTATATATTGACTTGAGTGACCACTGTGTCTGTAAAGTCTATTCTATTCTAGCAAAGTTTTCTATACCATGTTTGCTTTGGCATTTAACATTGCACTTTTGGCTGTGCAGAGAGATTTACTGTTCTATCATACAATATACTAGCGGACTATTTGGCCCAGGAGCATCAATTTCTTTATGAGCGGGTACCAAAGTTCATGCTGAATTGGAATTGGCGAAAGGAGAAGTTGGTGTTTGAGTTTGGCTTATGGAATCCAGATATTCTGTGTCTTCAGGTAGTTCTTTTTTAGCTGTTAATATACTTGTAGCGCACTTATGTTGGTCCTGCTGTTCTTTTAACATTCATACACGAAAAGGTTAGGAGCATAGTTTCACATGATTTTAGCAAATTTGTGTTATGGACATGATATATGATATAATTTTCGAGTTTCTTTATACACTTTGATGGCATGAAACGTTCTTTTTATGTTCATTAGAGTTTATTAACATTTGGTCATGAATGTATAAATTTTATGGCAATATGTGTTGATTCATGATCGTGTTTTATTCCTTGTTTATAAATCTAGGAGGTCGACAAATTTACAGATCTTGAACAAGAATTAGCAAGGAGAGAGTATAGAGGAATATGGAAGGTATCCCTATAATTAGTGTTCTTGTACTTTCTGACCTTATTTTTTACCCTAGCAATATGTTGTTACTTGACAGAGAGCTTCATTCTTTTTTAATTTGTGCTGGTATAATGATGTTTCAATTGAATATAATATGCAGCTTTGAATCTTGGTACTGATTGTAACCTTAGAGAAAAGAGAAACATTATTTTCGACAGTGTCCTTTACTTCATGATAACCATGTTTTGCTGAACTTGTGTCAGATGCGGACTGGAAATGCTGTTGACGGATGTGCTATCTTTTGGAGAACAACAAGGTAATAAATTCAACTTTTTTATTTTGATGTTATCAAAATGTTGACACGCCTCTTCCCTCATGCTGGGCATATAAAAAAATTTCTTATCAGGTTCCAGTTGTGTTATGAAGAAGACATTGAGTTTAATAAGCTTGGACTTCGTGACAATGTTGCACAAATCTGTGTTTTAGAGGTATTATATAGAAGTGGAGCACCTTTATGAGAACTTGAACTGCTAATAATCTTGCATAATGTTTATTTCAAAAAATAATATTGCATAGCATCTAAATCTGCTTTTTATTTGCCTGTTCTATTGTTCAGACGGTTGTTGCAGGAAACGCACAAACTGATTCTGACAGCCATAGCCATCCCCAGCAAGCTAAGCAAATTGTTGTATGCAATACTCATGTTCTTTATAATCCAAAGAGAGGTGACATCAAACTTGGTCAGGTGCATTGCATTTCCTTTTGATTGTTTTTATGCTTTTTTTTTTGTTTCCTGTATTTCTGTTTGTGCTGGAATATTAGGTGAGTTAGCTAATTTTCTTTCCTGACTTCATTTTTGTCCTATTTGTGCTTTTGAACATCTATTGTTTGCCTATTGTTGGTTGACTTTGTGGCTTGACATAAGAATTTCAGTTTGTTAGAAGCATGAACAGTAATATGACCACATATAATTTACCATACAAAGAGCATAACTAGATCGAGATATAAAAAGATGTTTTGATCTTGTTTAATACAAAATGCTGAAATATGCATTCACCGATACTGTGGTACTCTATACTTGCATGATTTCTTTACGGAACACTCACGCACTATAATATTATATTTCAGCTTGCCACCTATTCTACAATGGAATATGTGAAAATTTCATTGAATGTACCCTTCTGGAAATCCAAATATCTTCATTGATATTATCCTATCCTTGACCACAATCTATAATATGAGTTTCTTGTTGAGCTTATGCACTTTATTTATTATTCTATCTACTATTTATCAAGATCTTTTTATCCTAT
>BCLG01003164.1:0-22387 GCA_001602295.1 Zoysia matrella
AATCTGTGTAATCTGAATGTATGGAGTCGGTAAAATCTCAAGACATGTTTAAAACAAGGATTCAGTTTTGATTCATCTAGCAATATTCAATATACCTTTTACTGAAATAATCATCTGGAAAGCATGAACAGGGCCAGGAGAAGTATAGCACTTGTTTATTTAAACTGTTAGCCCTCCTTTCAGAAAAAACCTAATATTTGATATATTGGGGAGCCGTTGAATACTAGGCAGTCCCCTTCTAAGTGTACTGTGATATATGCCGATCGATTGCACAATGAATGCAATCTTTTTTTGGATTTTTTATATCAAAGATTATGATACTATAATTTTGAAGCAATGTCCAGGATACCTTTTTCTCATTAAATAAAAAGTTGATATGTTATTTAATTGCAACCTATATTTGGCAACGGATTAGTGTTCCTGAAGAGTCATGGCAGTTGCTCAATCATTGGGTTGTAGAAGAGGATACTCTCTCTCTCTCTCTACCATTTTCTTGGCTATCGCCACCAAGAGAAAAATCACCGCTAATCATCGCTTCCATCAAGGCTGAAACATGTTCGTGGACCTGAATGACTTCTTTTTTGGGATTGAAAAGAGAGCTTTCTATTCATTCAAATCTGAATTACAGTCATGTTTCAAGTTTTCAACAAATTTTCTATACACAGAGGTGCTTTGAAGAGCCAAACATCGTGCGGTTAGCGAGCTGTGAAGTTCATTGGCTACCTCATTTTGCTCTCTTCTCACTTGACTAATTTTTAAGGCCGGAAGTAAACGGCTCAATTCTGAAGCTTCCTGGATGATGAACAGGTGCTCTGATCTGTGTTCAGCTGGACTTTTTAGCAGAGACGCTACTGTTGGACAATCTGTTTCGACACCAAAAATCACAAGGCCACCGAAGTATTCGATACGTTACTGAGCATTCGGTGATCCCTCTCGGATTTAAGCACTTAGCCACCGGAGTGTCCAATGAGCCCTCTCAGGTTCGGCCATTTAGCCAGAGGCCATGGCACTGAGAGTTGGAGGAGGAGACATGAAAGAACTAACAGATTCTGAATACTCGAACAGCTATCGGTCCGAAGAGAAGCGGTAAAATGCCCGATATGCTTAATGCACGCAAGGGGCTCAATACCCAAACACTTATCGGTTCAAGAAGAAGTGGCAAAATGCCCGATGTGCTTAACGCACGCAAGTGGCTCAATGTCTGAACAGTTATCAGTTCAAAAAAAAGCGGCAAATACCCGATGTGTTTAACGCACACAAGAGGTTCAATGCCCAAACACCTGAAGTGCTCAACGCACTGCAAAAGAGACCCACGGCATCCTCTTTTTCATGCCTGATGAGCTCAATGCTCGCAAGGGGCTTGAGTACAACATGCTGCAAACACCCGATGTGCTCAAACGCGCTAAATGAGTTCAGTCGTTTGTGTCTCTTTGTGTCTAAGGTGCTTAACGCGCTTAAAGAATTTAAATATCAATACTTGAAAGTCCGAAGAGACTAATTCTGAGTATGAACCAGGTTCTCGAAATTACACGACAGAACTTCCGGCATCTTACCAGAGACTCCGGTCACCAGAGTGTTCGGCACTTTACCAGAGACTTTGGTAATGCTGATTTAAAAAAGTTTTCTGCTGATTGATTCTAATTTATTTTCTAACTCTGGGATTAGTTGCCCTACAGGATAGTATCATCTCTCCTCTATAAAATAGAGGTCCATGGCCGGTTGAAGATTATCCCAATCGATCAAATTATTTTTTCTTTACATTTTGCTCTTCTCCAAATTCTAATCTTCTTACTCGACTCTTGTGTTGTTCTTTCTTCGTCTCGGCGACCTTTGAAGAAGATCCGGTTGGCCCGACCGAGACCGGATCAACTCTAGGACGATCCTTCTCCGACGGGGTCTCTCCCGAGGCGAAATTTTTTCAGGTGCTGTCTAAACCCGGCGTTGAAGAAGCGTCAGCGTTCCCGCACACGGACGTGTGAGCAGTGTGTTGGCCCGGACCCGATTTTGGTGTCAACACACTTTTTAAAGACTCCGCTGAAGACGAGTGATTCCGGTTGCATAAACCAAATCGTCGTTTCCACCATGACCTCTGAGATCTCTACGACGAACATCGTCATGTCATTCTTGTAGGAGTTGTCCGAGGACGCGCGCAAGGCGTTATTGGAACGTCGAAGAGCCTCCGAAGAGGCGCGCAAAGCGCGCGAGGAGCAGGAACTGCAGGAGTACTTGACGTGTTTCAAAAAGGACCTCTAAGGCGCGATCTCACAAGTGAAGAAGCTCGTTCTTCCGGCCGTCGACGACGCGGCCATGGGTGCTGCCAATGTAAGGACATCTTCGCACCCTTCCGTTACTTTTGAAGACCTTTCCTATTACTTTGCCAATATGAAAAAGGTTTTGACGAACGATATGCAATACATGATAAAAAAACTTGTAAGTCTAAAAATATTAGTATTGCATCATCGTCTCATGTTGCGCATGTAGGTCCTACTACTAGTGCATTGGCGCCTATTACATTAAGTGTAGAACAACCTCCGTATGACATGTTGTTGAACTTGTTTAGTGAGCAAACTAGTGCTTTGGTAGTGTCTCTCGCTATCATAGAGCTAATTACTAGCATCCATAATCCGACCACTAGCCGATTGAATAAATTTGCTAATTTCGCTCCTTCTTACCTTACCGTCGCATATAGCACACCACCTATCTCATCTAGCGGTACGGGTATCCCTCATGGCCCCATTCCTAATGAATTATTTAGCGCCATAAAAACGAGTACACATCCCTCACCACCGAGCACATCCACTAGACCCACCCATAGCAAACATAGAGGAGTGTATGGCTCGTATTAAAGAGGACTTAAACAAATAATTTTGTAAGACACTAGAGATAGACCTCAAGGGAAAGGACCGAATTTATCAAAAACCGTACCCCGCATACATTGATTCGGTCCCATATCCCGTTGGATGATGTGTTCTCGACTTCATCAAATTCAATGGCGAAGATAGCAAAACCACTTGGAAACATGTTAATCAATATGTAGCACAACTAGGAGAAGTGGGTTTTAGTGAGGCTTTGAAAGTACGATTGCTTTCTTTATCACTAGCTGAAACTATTTTCTCTTATTTTTCATCATTATCCCCGGGGTCCATATACACGTGGGAGTATTTAGAGCACAAATTTCATGACCACTTTTATTTCGGAGACAACGAATTGAAGTTGTCACACTTGACATCGGTTCGGCAAGAAAAAGAGGAACCAGTCGTTGACTATCTTCGACAGTTTAGAGATATGAAAAACCGATGCTTTAATTTAACAATTTCTGAAAAAGACTTAGCCGACCTAGCTTTTAGTGGTTGACAGTCTCATCTTAGAAAAAAATTAGAGGGATACGATTTTCTTACACTCACCCACCTCCAACAAAGGGCTTCGGCTCAAGAAAGCCGAAACAAAGAAATAAAATATGACTACAAGATCCGTCGTAGCGTGCACGTCGTAGAATGTGATTCGAATAGCTCCGATGATGATTCTAATGACATCTTGGCTGCTGAGTTCGTTTGGCCCTCTAAAGTCAAATCATTTGCTTGTGATTCACTCAAACCGGTTCATAAGAATCGAAAAGACGATGTGAAATACACATTTGATGTAGCCAAATGTGATAGAATATTTGATGAGCTGCACAAAGGTAGATACATTAAGATCGTATATACTTTACTTTCGACGGATAAGATTATGCGTAGGGCATATTGTAAATGGCACAACTCTTATTCTCATGCTACTAATGATTGCAATGTTTTCTGTCGACAGGTCCAATCGGCCCTTAATGAGAGACGATTGAGTCTCAAAGAGATGCAGATCGACAAGCATCCTTTCCTCGTCAACACTTTAGAGCTCAACCCCAAAGTATTGATTCAATTTCATTAAGTCGATACAAACAAAGGGAAGAACGCGATCATCGGGGATGAGATGCCCATTTCTCATAGTGAGAGGGATGCCTCTAGGAAGATGGTACTCGAGAAGTCCTCTGATAGTCAAGATTATCTAAAAGTCACTATCCAAGGCTCTAGACTCGGGGAGCAAGGTTCATAGCCCAAAATGATAAAACCAAAAAATTCTGAAGTGAGCAAGTGGAAGATGAATCAAGGTAAAGCCACGGATCGGAAGATGGGGTCTAAAAGTGCCTTCGACCGGCTCATGGCTAAGTACAAAAATCAAAAGACCGATTCGAATAATCGGTCTATAAAACGATCAAGATCACCACCTAAGAGAGGCAGCCCACTAAGAATGAGATGAGGCCAACCGTGAATGAACACGGTCCTCCTCCTTTGTTTCCTCTACATGGCTTCGGAGTGCCACCACCATGGTTCCATTCTATGCCTGACCTACCGTTCCCGGTGTGGCATCTATACATGGAACCGTAGATGCTCGTGCCACCGATGCCTATGCCACCAAGGCCCATTCCTCCGATGCCATACCTACCATTTCATCCGGGGTGGAACGGACCGAGAGGAAATGTCTTTACAAGCATCTCCAACCCTATTCCGGATCGGACGGATTCTTGACCGATTAAGGTTCAAGAAGGGAGCTCCACCACCGCGATTGAGCAAGAGCGGCGCCCGAAGCAAGGTAACGAATCTGCTCCTTCCACCGTTGTTCATCAAGAAAGTGCATCTGAAGGTATCGTGAAAATAGGCAGAACCGATGTCAAAATCGGGGTAGTTTTCAGGGGACCGATCACTTTGGATGATCCGGTTGAAAAAGCTTTCTATGACCATGAAGCTAGCAGCAGCAAGAGTTCCTTCAAGTACACGCAACTAAGGTGGTGTCCGCTAGCTTGACCCATACTCAAAAGAGTAAGCTCCAAAGGCTACGTCTCCAGAAGATGCGAGAAGAGGAGGTGGAGAAAAAGTGGGACGAGGTCTTCAACGAGATCAAACTGATGGTCCCTCAAGATAAGCAGTGAAGGGTTAAGGAGCCCGAGGCCTCTACTCCACCGGTGACGGAGAAAGCGGAGGCTACTCTAAAGCCACATGGTTTGGCCAATGCCGTCTTGCGAGAGGACTCCACAGTGCCCTCGCCCACGGAAGACGTCGATATGTCCGAGTTCGATGATGATGATCTTTTGGACTACGAGCCTACACCGCCTCGAGAAAGTATAGACATTAACACTATTTGCTTATCTCTTTTCGATTATTTGACAATACCCGAACAGTTATCAGTCCGAAGGAAAGCGGCCAATGCCTGATGTGTTTAATGCACACAAAGACTTAATGCTCAAACACCCGAAGTGCATAACGCACTGCAAAAGGGATCTACAGCATCCTCTTTTCCATGCTCGATGAGCTCAACGCTCGCAAGGGGCTCGGGTTCAACGTGCCGCAAACACCCGATGTGCTCAAACACGCTAAATGGGTTCGGTCGTTTGTGCCTCTTTGTGTTTAAGATGTTTAACGCGCTTGAAGAATTCAAATATCAATACTTGAACGTCCGAAGAGACTAATTCTGAGTATGAACCGGGTCCTCAGAATTACACGACAGAACCTCCGACATCTTACCGGAGCGTCCGACACTTTACCCAAGACTCGGTAATGCCGATTTAGAAAAGTTTTTAGCTGATTAATTCTAATTTCTTTTCTAACTCATGAAATTAGTTGTCCTGCAGGATAAGACCATCTCTCCTCTATAAAAAAGAGACCCATGGCCGGTTGAGGATTATCTCAATCGATCAAATCATTTTGTCTTTACATTTTATTCTTCTCTAAACTCTAATCTTCTTGCTAGACCACGTGCTGTTCTTTCTTCGTCCCGGCGGCGTTTGAGGACAATCCGGCTAGCTTGATCGAGTCCAGATCAACCACGATCCTCCTCAACAGAGTCCCTCCTTAGGCGAGATTTTCAGGTGTTGCTAAACCTGACGTTGAAGAAGTGTCGATGTTTTTGCACACGAATGTGCGAACGGTGTGTTGGTCCGGACCGATTTCGGTGTCAACACTAGTATCACTTTCTCCTTGCGCCACTCACATACTAATTGGAGTCCTTTCCAAGCAGCTAAAGCTTCTGTTTCGGCAGCATCTCAGATGGTGAACAGTACTCACCATGAGCAATGTGTTTCCTTCTCTATCTCTGATTGATGATGTTTCCTCCTTCTCTATCTCTGATTGATGATGACTTCCAATCCTGCTGCCCCTGTGGAAGAATCAAATGCTCCATTCAGGATTCCATTTCAGATTTTCCTTGCTTGACTCCCATTCGCCTTAATCTTTTTCATTGTATACTTTACAAATTGCTTTCCATTCCTGTATGCTACTGGCCAATGTGCATTTATACATAGTTCACTCCAATACTTAGGAGGAAATACACTGAAGCTTGAACACTCGGCCGTCCAGAATTATGTATTATCTCACTCCGACCAAATTCTCCATAATAGAAGAGAACTCTAAACCTTGGGATACATCCTGCTTATGCTGGCGGGAATTGGCAATAAACATTCAGGGCTGTTCCACTTGAGTTGCTTGTTGTCTGGTAATCTCCAGTACTTCCCATTTCTTCTCGTGAGTCTAGCATGTGGACAAGTAATGATAGCGTGAAACCCTGTTTCATCTTCTAGGCCACAAATGTCACAAGTAGCAACTGGCTTCAGGAATCTTTCAAACTTATTTTTCCTTTGTGGTAATCCATTGTTGATCAAGCGCCAAGCTATGATTTAAACCTTTTCAGGAACCTTGAGTTTCCAGAAGAGCTTCCATATTGATTTGCTCTCTTGGCTATTCGAAGAAGAGAACTCCACACCTTGGGATACATCCTGCTCTTCATTTGCCAGTCTATCTGCACTTTCTCGCACTGTGAATAGTGCCTTCTTTTCATAGTGCCAAGCAAGAACATCTTCTCTCCGTTCCTTCGGCAGCCTTATTTTCAGATTTTCGTCAACATCAGCAGCATGAAACAACGTCGAATAATTTCCTCCCTCCATATCATTCTTTTTTCATCTATTAGTCGGGCAACCCATGTTAATCTGCAGCCGTGTGTTTTACCAATAACCCTTCTTGAAGGTCCTCTCGGTATCCATGGACTACGCTATATTCTTGCTTCATCTCCTGATCCGATTCTCCAAATAACACCCTTTTTTTAGCAGCTCTAGTCCATGCATAATCCATTTCCAAGTTGGTGAAAAATTTATAGGGAATGCTGTGTCTAGCAGGGTACAATTTGGAATGTAAGTAGCTCGGAGAATTTGTGCACATGCTGTTTGGTTTATCTACTAACCTCCATGCCTGTCTAGCAAGTAGTGCCTGGTTGAAAAGTTGTAAATCTTTGAAACCAAGGCCTCCTCTGCCTTTGCTTCTTACTCCCTCCGTTCTTTAATTGACGCCGCTATTGACTTTTAAATTTAACTTTGACTATTTATTTTATTCAAAAAATTGATAAATTTCATATATTTTAATATAATTTGATTTATCATTTGAGTTATTTGAATCACAACTTACAATTTTACATGTTTGAGTAAATTTTTTGAATAAGATAAATGGCTAAAGTAAATTATAAAAGTTAACAGCGACATCATTTTAAGAACAGAGGAAGTATAAATTTTTGCCATGCTAACCAGTGAGTTTTCCGCTTCCTTTTTTTTGCTCCCCACCTGTAGCGACGAATACTTGGTTTAGATATTTGCATAGCTGTGATGGTAATTGAAAGACACTGATCATCACGTAAGTTGGTATTGCCTGTGCTACGGCATTAATTAGTATTTTCTTAGCTCCCACTGATAGCAATCTTTCTTCCCAATCAGCACAGTAAATTCTATGATCATCCTCTACCGTAACTATAGCAATAACTAATGGGGAAAAAATATATCCATTGGTCCCTTTGTATAAATTCTAGCACACAAGTTAAATGGACTTGTGTTATTAGGACACGACAGCAGGATTCTTTAGTTTTGTAGGAGGATAGTATCTCATCAGTGAATCAGGCACAAGTATGGGAACATCACGAAAATTACTATTCCCCACAAGTTAATATATTTTACTGAAGCGTGCTGGTTGGCTTTATATTAAGACCGACTACAAGGAAAAATATGCAATCTGTATATTATCACGTGCAGTGCATATATATCTTTGAAATAGGTTTGAGTGGATTAGAAGATTTTCGTATTTGCTCATATCAAAACGAGAAATTGACATTATGATAAGATTCACAAGTTGGTATAATAACATTATAATTTGGTGCTGCGCGTTCAAGAATTGAAGTCAACTATCAACCACGCCATAGAAAGAAGGATTCAGGTCCGTTTGTAATTTTCATGGATGCTGCTCTGATGTCTTTTGGAATTGCCAGATTTTACTCCTTGTTCTCTTTTTCCTCGTTCTAGAGTTTCTAACTCCATAGCTGCTTGGTTTTAACTTTAAAGTTGAAATAATGGCAGTATATCGTGTAAAAAAAAATAACGTCAGTATCTTACAGGATAAGATTTTATACTGTATAGGTGTCCGGCTATTTGTCAGCGCAGGCCTCACGCTGTCATATTCTGTTGTGCGCAACGATCTTTAATTACTAGTCTCCGTGATGGTGTGGCAACAAGAAATTTATATGCAAGAAGATGAGACTAGTGCTTCCATTGACAATGATTTATGGCTTTATGCAAGATAATCTGCTGTTCTTGGCTCTCTCAGGGAAGTTTTGTCTTGGATCTCTCATAATTAGTTTAAAACTTGACAACAATGCGAAGTACTATGTAAATGCAATTTTACAATATGAGTATAAATTATTAATAAGTTTCCAGGAGCATAACCAAGAAGATCTACAACACCGAACCTCAGCCACCCACATACACTCATTCACCCAACACTAAAAAAAAAATAATAGAAAACTGTTATCTTAAAACAAAAACACAAAAAAGTTGGTACATAGCCCATAATCGATGACATCCGGCGACTGTGAACCAGCTCTACGCCTCGAGCGGCTTGCAGACGATGGTGGCGTGCTTGGCGATCTGGTTGCTGAACTGGCCGGGCTTCTCGGTGGTGTCGACCTTGTCCAGCCCCGGCGGCGGCAGCAGCTGGAAGTTCTGCACCAGCCTGCCCAGCGTGATGCCGATGATGGGCAACGCAAGGATGATCCCGGGGCAGCTCCGGCGGCCAACGCCGAACGGCACGAACCTGAAGTCGTTGCCGTGGGCCTCCACGGCCTTCTCCTCCTCCAGGAACCGCTCCGGCCGGTACTCCTCGGGCCGCACCCACTTCTTGGGGTCGTTGGCAAGGAACCAGGCGTTGACAAGGATCTTGGACTCGGCCGGGATGTCGTAGCCGTTGAGCTTGCCCTCGTTGAGGTTCATGTGCGGCACCAGCAGCGGGATGGCCATGCGGAGGCGGAGCGTCTCCTTCACCACGGCCTGCAGGTACGGGAGGCGCTCCAGGTCGGGCTCCGTCACCGGCACGCCCGGGCCGAGCACGGCGGTCATCTCGTCACGGAGTTTGAACTGGATCGCCGGGTGGTTCACCAGCTCAGCGATACCCCACTCGATCGACCACAGAGTCGTCTCGATCGCTGCAGGTTTTCAATATAGATTGTTATTATTTTCTGCACCGACCGTTGGTTGCGTGGTCACGTGGACAGAGGATTTCATCAACCATTTCATAATCCTAAATCGCTGAAGGACTACTGTTGGATCGCAGAACGAGGTCGCACACCTCATTGCTCTGGCTAACTCACTGATTGGCTAGTTAAAAATCAATAAAAGTTGGGTGATGGGGACTTTGATTAAGACGTGCCGTATTATGCATACCGTTAGTATTTTCTAAATGAAACTGTGGACCACATCGTGGGCAGAGCACACTCTGTTCCTATAGCGGGATATACTAGTAGCATGGTTGTAACAAGTCAACTAAAGGATGGTGGGCAGATTTAAGACAGGAAGAAAAGAGGAGGTTAAGTACGAATCCATGAATTACCTGCGACGTTGATGTTCTCGACGATGTAGAGCACATTGTCGTGGTTGATCTCGCCCTTCCTCTCGGCCTCCAGGATGTGATCCATGGCGCACCTGATCTCACCGGTCTGCGCCATCACCTTCCTGCTCATCACACAGGACAAAGTCACATCAGTTTATCTGTATCCAACAAGCCGCCCGAAGCTTCCTAGAATGCAGTTACCAGGTCAACAAGTTTTCCTGACCCTAAGTGCATGTGCATTTCTGGATGGCACGATCGATAGATCCAACAAAGAAGATTATTCAAATAGGCATTACTGGATTCGTGAGAGAAAAAAATGTGCAGGCTCAGGATTTCTACTCTAGACACTTTTGTTTAAGCTGCCGAGCATGTTATTAGTCGTATTAGTATAGCTTTTAGTATGCAACTTCATTGTTTTCAAGCAGAGCCGCTTCTTGTAGTAGTTGTAGATCGCACAGAACTAAGAAACGTTTTTTTAATCCTATATTTCGCTCTCAGACCAAGTATCACATGCTGCAGTTTGCGACTAAGTTTTATCGTCGGTGCACTCGTGGTTAGCTAGAGGCTCGCTGAAAACTCACGCCTCTGAACGCTTTATCCAGCTGCTGCAATGACGTTGTGCGGCTCACCTACTGACCGACACATGCACGGCGCAAAAGAGAAAGCGTAAAGAGACCGGAACACGGCACGAAGTGTTCAGCCACAACTTGACAAACCCTTAGTTACTTTCATATCTCCAAGACTAACCGCAGAATACAATTCTTTTTGGGGCATTGTTAGAGAGGGTTGATTGTTTGCTTGCAGTTTTGGGCGCCAAATGACATGCATCCAGGCCCTATGCTATGCTGTTGGTATTTCCTTATATATTAAGTCTAAGAAACTGTTGTTTTGGTGTGCTTGGGCTGGCTCAACTGGAAGCCACGCAGAAGTCCACTTTCGCGGCGCAAGTTGCAGCTAGAGAAAGTGAACCCGGCTGTCGTCCTTGTCCGGAGACTGATAGATTGCTAAAGCCTAAAGGAAATACAGATACGTGCCTAACATGCATCATCCGCGCGTCCTACCAAACTCTCTTACATCGGTCCAGCTCACCTACCGATCGACGCACGAGGCAGACCAAATCGTCAACTGCCAGTCTACCACCACCCGATCGCAACCAACTCCAACATGCATGATGCATCAACCAAAGGCTAATGATCTAGTACTGATAGTATTCTACTGGAATTACTATAGTAAGCAGAGTAATTGATCAATAATGACGGATTAATTAACTAATTAAGTAAGGTGCTTACTTGCGCTCCTGGACGAATTGGTCCTCGAAGACCTTCATGCGGCGCGACTTGAGGTCGTGGCAGCGCTTGAGGTAGCCGCGGAGGAAGGGGCGGAGCACGGGGATGAAGTCGCCGTAGTTGTACTCGAAGCTCTGCGACAGGCGGCTGCGCTCGGCGTTGAGCGCCTTGAGCTTGTTGAAGAGGGGGTCGGTCTCGGACTCGAACCGGCGGTCGAACATGATGCGGAACATGTCGTTGTACATCATGAGCTGCAGGCGGCGGCGGATGACGATGCCCTCGGTGGCGGCTTTGGGGTCGCGCTTGACGTCCTCCACCACGAGGCGGGCCTCCTCCTCCCATCCCGCGCGGTTCTGCGCCACGACCTTGTTGGTGAAGAAGGGCACGGTCATGATGCGGCGCATCTTGCGCCAGTGGTCGCCGTACACGGTGAACACCATGTCCTGGCCCTTGCCGGTGAAGATGTCGAACACGACGTTGCGGGTGCGGGAGCCGAACTCGACGCCCTGGGTGTGGAGCACCTCCTTCGCCAGCTCCGGGGTGGAGACCACCACCAGGTTGCGGCAGCCCATGCGGAGGAGGAAGATGTCGCCGAACTTCTTCGCCAGGGCCATCAGGTTGCGGTGGTTCAGGTCGTCGCCGACCTGCAGCCAGTTGCCCACGATGGGCGCGCCGGCCGGGCCGGGGGGCAGGCGGAGGCGTTTGCCGGTCAGCTTCGCCACGGCGATGGCCAGCACCGCCGCCGCGAAGAGGCCCAGGAGGGCCTTCTCCAGGAGGACGAGGTCCATGGCCGGCCTCGCTTCGAGTTGAGTTTTGGGGGGGTAGGTGGAATGTGTGGCGCTCTGCTCTGTTTCCTTCTCTGTTGCCCTTGCCTCGGTTGGAACAAGTGATGGGAATGGGAGGAAGAATTGGCCCGGATTTATAGCAGAAGCGTTCGAGCGAAGGGAGCAAAAAAGTTGGGTCCGGCTTGAGTACTCCTACTCGATCCAGGGAGGAAAAACAAGAGCGGGGGGTTGGTATGGTTCTTGTTCTTGTTGGCTCACAGAGGTGTGTGAAAACTGAAAAGGCATGAATAAAACGGTTGCCAAAATTAAACGTCCCACAGTCAACAAAAACAATACAGTACTAGGACAAACTCCTCTAAAGGTAGATATGCATGCAACAAACCAAGGGGAAGATATATGAATAAATGGAAGGATTGTTTAATTGCAGTTGCCTCGTCATGTTTGTTTTTTTTTTTGGTAAAAATTATGCTGGCGGTGTCAAATACGATACTACTTCCTGTCTTAAAATGTCTTTTTAAATTTTTAAACATCTATTTTTGATTATTCGTTATATTCAAAATATTTTTGAAAAATATTTATTTTATTGTGAAATGATTAATTATTAGAAGTATTTTATGCTTGTCTTGCTTATTTTGTATCTTCAAAAATTTTTAAATAAGATAAATGATCAAATGATAATTTTAAAAAATCACTGATTTTGAGTTAGAGAAAGTAACATTATACTCCACTACACATCATGACCACAGTTAAGAAATGAGGTGGACGATTTGCATATATAGATATGAACACAAAATAACTATGCTCACGTTTGTCGGCCTCTTTTAGGTAGGTTACGGTGCTCTGAGAAGCTTCCGCATTTTGAAGTCCACCAGACACATACGCTCCTGTATGTTAGTGGATTAGGTAGGTGGCCATGCCATTTGCCTGCGCGGTTGCCGCCCGTGAGGCGCGGCGCGGTCAAAGCGGCAGTGGTTGGAGGAGAAAAGAAAAAAGTCAAACATCATGTTAAGAGATATAAATTAGGTGTATGATAAATAGGCTCCTCTGCAAATAATATTTAAAAGTCTGAATCGAAATAAATTTGAGTTGTTAATGTGTCAGATTCAACAGTTCTTAAATAATATCTGATTGTAGCTGATACTGAAAAAAAATTCGTTTATGTGGTTGGAGCGAGTGGGCAAACATATGAGAATGCGTCGTGGTTCGGTTCGGATTAGTTTACAAGCGCACATCGGCTGCCGGAGTGTTTATTCCGTGCTCCACATGCACACGCAAGTGCGCAACATGAGGCCACCTACCGCGCCTTCCCAGACCATGCGGGGCGCCGGGGATCTGGTGAGAGTCGTGACTCGTGAGAGCCGCCGCGCGCTGCCACCAGGGTAGGCCCCACGCTAGGGGCTGGTGAGCTGCGTAACCTTTTTGTCACGGTCAAACCTACCTGGGCTTTCGAGCTCTTAATTAACCTGTATTACGGGTTCAATTAAAAACGGTTAATCGTAAGTAGAATCAGTGACAATGGAACAGAACCTTCGCCTTATCTTGGCCTTGGGAGAAGTCTGGCGCTCCAGAACAGGTCCACGTATGTCTTAAGACCAGGTTTTAAAAACCGTTAATCATCGGTCAATTTTAACCGCTTTGATTCAGTTTAAATAAGTTATTGATTTTGATAGAAAATTAAATCTAACACTATAATAAAATCGACTAGCAGACAGATTTTGTCGATTAACTAGCTGATTTTTGACACTATCAAAACCGAACTCACACCGAGTTTTAAAACTCTGCTCAAGAGGGACAGAAAAAAATTTAAAAGCCCGGAAAAGCGCCTCATTTTTCTCTTGCCTTCCTATTCATTTCCGCTCCACCGGTCTCGTCTGACTCGCCGTGCCTCCACGTTGCCGCCACATCTTCCTTGGACCTTGGTGCTTGGGATTGGTCCTAGTCCCTGTCCCAACTAACCGTTCCTGCTCATTGTCTTGCCTGGTCCCTGCCTGCTCGCTCTCGATCTCGCTCGGCTCCGCTGGTAGATGGAGAGAACTGGTGGCTTCTCCGCCACGAAGCCAACCATCCCAGTTCCAGTTCCTCCGAGCCCCAGAGAGAGAGAGAGAGAGAACGCAGTCGCGGTAGGTGGTGTATCGGTCGAGTACGGCGGACCTCACCGGACGTGAGGTTAGGTGCGACCTCACCGGACGCCTCCGATCTGTCTTCATCTGCGGCTCTCATCACGGATCTTACTAGTATTTTTTTATGATACATTGGAACAGCAGAGCTGGGTATCCGAAAGTCAGCTCGTTGATCGCATCTCGCTGTGTGCAGTTGACCCAGCCAATGGCGAAGGTGAAGAAAAAAAATGGGGGGTGCATCTCCTTTATCTAATTCAATTATTCAACATAATACATGGTGCACATTTGAAATATTTAGTGTAAAACTAATGAAAACATGGTGCACCCAGCAGCCTTTACGTGGCTTCGCCATTGGACCCAGCAACTGCAGCTCGATTCACTCAACCAAAAAAATATATTTCAAGTTTACCATGGTAAAAAAGAGAAAGGAAGTACAAAAAACCATCCACGGTGAGGCCGCCTAGCAAATTGCACAACGAAATTCGTGTTCCACTCAGGGCCCTCAAACGGGGTTCTGTTAGCCTCCGGCCACGTCAAAATGTGATCGGGCAGCGACCACGGGAAATTACTCTATGAGCACCTTCATACGTGAGGGGGTAACTACAGTGCCTCATCTTATACATGTTAAAAGAGCAATGTTGTTCAATAGTACATGTTTTAAATTTAAATTTAAAATGATTTTAAAAAATGTCTGTGAAACATTTATTGTTTGAAAAATACTTAGAAAGATATGAATTAAACATGATTGAAATTTGGAATCAAAAGAACAAAAATAATTTAGCTTAAATTTGAAATTTAATTTCGATTCAAGTTCAAAAAATTGATTTTTAAAATAATTCAAAAAATGTATGTGACACAATTATTTTTTTTAAAAAATACTTGGAAAGACATGAGTTAAACATATTTGAAATTTGATATCAAAACAAACAAAAATAATGCAGCTTAAATTTTAAATTTGAATTTGAATTCAAGATCAAAAATTGAAATTTGAATTGTTAAAAAAAATATATGTGAAACAATTCTTGTTCGAAAATATACATAGAAAGATATGAATTAAACATATTTGAAATTTGGTATAAAAAGAAACAAAAATAATGTAGCTTAAATTCAAAATTTGAACTTGAATTCAAGCTTAAAAATTGAAATTTAAAATGTTCCAGGAAATGTAAGTGAAAACAATTTCAAATATGTTTAATTCATGTCTTCCCAAGTACTCCTTTTCAAATAATAATTATTTTAATATTTTTTAATCATTTTAAATTTCAAATTTGAAATAGTGGCAGGTACAAGATTAGGACACTGTAGCATGCCGCTGTGAGGCCCATGGAAAAAGCCCAAACTCGCATGGCTTGTAGGGGAGGAAAATCATGAGAATAATCTGATCTTGGTAGTTAAAAGAGGGATGAATCAACTTAAACAGCTAAAGATACAAAACATAGTAATATTAGGTTAACCTTTTTACGTAAAGCAAAGATGAAAACGTAAATAGATTACTGTGTAGGTGTGGCCTATATAGCGTATGCATAGGACATAAACTGTATTTGGATATGAGTTGTTACACCACCACACATGCCGTGGCCCTGATAAAATCCATTTAGGACCACCCCCTCTCACGTCTAGTCTTGCAATGACCGCCTCTACGGTCTGAATTAGTCACTGACTCACTGGCCAAATTTGCAAGGCGCGCATAGCGAGAATGTGGGTCGTCCCACACACCAAGTGGGCAACAGAAAAAATAAATTTACGGTGGGTTTGGACGATCGAATTGTTTCAATTCTCGGTCGGGAGAACCGAAGCCAAACGACATAAACGAAATGTTTCACGGGAGAATCGATGGGAAACGATTCGATTTTTTGGCCTGCAGCGTGAAACGGTTGGATGGGTGTTTCACCCATGAAACCCTTCACAGTATTGCAAATTCTTTTTAATGGTTAATTTTTGAGAATTCAAAAAATGTTCCCTCAAGTTTTTAAAAATTTTCAAAATTGTTCTGTTAGGTTCATCTCGTCGAGTTCTTCGTGAAAGTGCCCTTCAAATTATTCTTAAAGTTGTTTCGTTAGTTTCAAAGTTTTTTAAAGTTGTTCTAATATTTTTAGTATCAACAAAAAAAAAGTATATTACTAAATCTGAATTACTAAAATTTACCAAACAGTTTTTAAAATGATTCTGTTTCTGACTAAAATCGTTTTTGATTCTTCAGAGAATCAAAACTGTACCAAACGCACCTTTAGTTACTACTTTAAATCTAAAATTGATTTTTCTCTCAATCATAACTCATTTTTAAATCTGTTTGAATCTTCATATTTTTAAGAATTAATGCAAAAAATGAGATTTCAGATGATAATTTTAATATTTTTGAACATTTTTAGTACTCCGTTTCAATGAACTCGTAAGATTTTACTCTTTCAGAAATGGAAATAAATTAACACTGTACTAAGTGTTAACGTAAGAAGAATTAGGGACAACTGAACATAGCCTTTTTCTTATTTTAGCCTTGGGAGGAGGTATGGCGCACCAGAACACGTCCACTTATGTCTCGAGAGACAGAAAAAAAAAAATGTGGGAAAGGCGCCTCATTTTTCTCTTGGCCTCTCTTCAATTCCATTCCACGGATCTCGTGTCTGACTCGCCGTGCCTCCACGTCGTCGCACATCTTCCTTGCCTGGTCCCTCTTCTCGCTCTAGCTCGCTCTCGCTCGGCTCAGCTGGTAGGTAGGGAGAGAACTCTTGGTGGCTTCTCCGCCACCACAGAGCCAACCATCCCAGTTGCTCCGATCCAGAGGGAGAAAACGTAGTCGCCGGTAGGTGTCGCGGTCGAGTACGGCGGACCCACTGGCTCCCACGGCGGCGTTAGGTTAGGTGCGACCGGACGCCCCCGATCCGTTTTCGTCTGCGGCTCTCACGGATCTTAGTATTTGTATACACATTGGAACATCAGAGCTGGATATCCAAAAGTCAGCTAGTTGATCGCATCTTGCTTTGTGCAGTTGACCCAGCAAATGCAGCTCGATACACTCAACGGGAAAAAAAAATTCTAGTTTACCATGTTAAAAAAAGCTATCCACGGTGAGGCCGCCTCCTCTTAAACAAGGGAATGTTCGAGGAATGCTTCCACATCGAAAGTCCATTAGTTATCAGGATCAGCCTGGCCCACTAGTAACTTTTTTCTAATCAAGATTTATAATTAATCATTTTCTAGTTTCAAACTTCTACATGCATAAATCATTCAGAAAGCTTATCTCAACATTTTAGAAAAAATACTTATAGAAAAATAGTTCAATATTTGTAAGATACTCACTCCGTCCCGATGAATGCGTATTTCTAAGTTTTATTGACTACGACTTTGACTAATAATTTTAATAACTTTAATAAAATTTAATAATATAAATTATATATATTATGAAAGTATTTCTTTTGTTGAATTTAAAAGCACAAATACTTAGGTTTATAAATTTAACTGAATCTATAAAAATCATTGGTCAAAGTTGTAGTCAACAAAAGCTAGAAATAAGCTTTTATTGGGACGAAGAGAGTACATGTTTAGTATTTCTTACTGACATTTTTTAAAAAGTTGACTTATGTATATTCAATGAAGAAAATTTTAAAGTTCAAAAAAAATATGTACAATACATCCATATTGTATCTAGTTTTGTTGCATTATAATTATATATTATAGTTGTCAAATAAATCTAAAGTCCCCTTTGGAGAGGTTCCGAGTCTCAAGTAGGAGAGGGTGTCAAGTTTCATGCCTGAGAGGTTCTCAAGTTTTAAAAAATAATACTCGAGAGACCACTATCACCCATCGTGGAGTAGAAGAAGTCCTTATATTTCATAATTTTCACTGAGAGACCCCATTGCCCATCATAGAGTAGAAGAGGTCCTTTAAGTTTCTTGATTTTCACTTGAGAAAACCCTATTACCCATCATGGAGGTGGAGATGTCCTCAACTTTCAATAGTTATACTTGAGATACTCCGATCACTCATTGTGATGTAGGAGAGGTACTCAAGTCTCACAATATAAGATCCCTATCACCTGTCACGATCTCACAGAATGTGATATATTCAAGTTGCACTCAAAGACATGTCAACAACATTAGATGGCTTCCCATGAACAATCTCATATTTCTAACGAAATATGTGATGTAGGAAGGCTAGATCACATGATGCACTCTAGATAATCAACCTGCTTGTGTTTGAGGGATAAGTGCACGGAAGTAACTGTTGTCGAGATAGCCTTATCATGCATCAAATCCCCGAAGTACCTAGATAATCAACCTTTTTGTGTTTCAGGGCCAAGGACATGGACGAATCTTGTGCCTGGACCAGAGAGAGCAAATAATCAACATGCTCGTGTCCCAGGGCCAAGGACATGGAGGAACCTAATGCCCTAATAGCCGAAACGTGCGCTGAAACTATAGATAGATGGATTTATTTAGATAATGGGTGGAAACCCAGCCTCTACACCCTTGAAAAGATGTACACAGCAAAGTCTTGCAAAAAGAGCACCTTAGGCTCATACACACCAATTACAAAACTGAACACCCAGTTTCAAACACCCCAAGCAACAAAGGCTCCTGTGATAGTCAGATGTCGGAAGTGGTTGAAGTCGGTACTTACCCCCACTTGAGCCGCCACCATCGACAAACACCGCCACAGAAAAGCCAATGTCCCCAAAGAAATCTAGCGCCAGGTGACGCCAATGGAAATGAACAACAGCACCGGAGAACGTCCTTGCCACCTCACAGTATCGAGCGCCACCACCACTAGAATCTTAAACCGATGCCGACAATCACAAGCAACATGACGAAGCAATCAACATGCTCGTATTCTGGAGCCAAAGGCACGTAAGAACCTCATGTCTGGACAGCTTGAACACGTGGCGAAATCCAGAGATAACTAGATAACCAACATGCTCATGTTCGAGGGCCAAGGACATAGCGAACCTTGTGTCTAGACAGCCTGGTCATGCGCTGAGGCCCATGGATATGGGATAATCAACTCGCTCATCTCTAAGAGCTGAATATACATAAGAATCTCAAGTCCAGATAACCTGCTTGCACTTCACATGAGAGCAAGATTGCATAGCAAGCATTGTCCAAAGTAAAGTATCGAGCCACTACTCGTGGCACTCACAATGATTACCTTATGTCTAACACCAACAAGGCTAGACAAAGCATGGCCAAATAATGATGAAGCTAAAGAGGTGAAGGCAACACACCCCTCTAAGAACATAAAGATCGACGTATACATGACTGAGCCCCGATGAGGTAAAAGTCATCCTCTTCATCATCATAATTCGTTTGCACCTGATGTATCGAAGGCATTGTTGTGATTGGGTTCTAAAGTGCATGCATTTCGCCACCATATGCCATATACTTCCTCCGTCCCAAATTATAAGTCACTCTGGGCTCCTAAAGTTTTTCCAGCTTATAAACTATTTTCACTTCCTAAGACACCTTTTTATCTTCCTAATACATCCTCACTCTAACTTTTCTTAATTCTCACAGTCAGACCCAAAATGACTTATAAAATGGGACAGAGAGAGTACAAATGAGTAACAATTGAAGAAACAACCATTGTGCGTATCTTAATCAGAGGTGTTCTTCATATTCATTTTGTAGAGGAGAAAGTTCAGAAGAGGTGTCTCTGGAAGTCCAAAAGTGAGAGTCACCGGACAGTTTGGTGTCATATGGAATAGATTTCAGAGAAGATGTTTCCTTAGTCTGCTGACAGAAGGAGTCATTGGATAGTCCGATGGGAGAAGTTAGTCTAGTGACTAGCAAAAGTAGTCAGCTTTATCAAATCACATTTCAATAGTTGTTTCTGGCTTTAGAGTCTACTTAAACTGTGAAGGGGGACATTTTACAGAGTGCTTGAGGTCTGAGTTGCTGACACAAACTTGTGAGAGGCTAAGAAACACCAAAAAGAGAGCACAAGCCAAGATTAGAGATTTTTGGTGCTAGTACGAGAGTGATAGGAATATTCATACACTTCTAAAGCTTATGAGGCTTTGAGAGAAGTGATCTTTGTCTATTATTTTTAGCTTGACAGTCTAGACCGGTTAGACGTCGGTGTTCGAGCTTCTGAGGAGTTTGTGAAAAATGACGTCAAGTTTGTGAGTAGTTTTAAATCTCCTGCTAGAAAAAGATATTAAGAAGGAGCACTCGAAGCCATAGAGGCCTACTCTAGCGCAAGAGTATTATGTGTAACAGCTGGGCTACCGATAACTTCACTTTGAGAAATGGAGCATACCCTTAGGAGCACCATTTTAAAAATGACAAAAGAGACTGGTACTCTGACAGGAGTGATTCAATGAAGATTAGGAGAAGATGCACATCGCTATTGTTTTTTGAGGCACTTAGCAGATACAAAATATGCTCCTCCATGTCACTCCCATCTTCTCTGCTCAGTGTCTCAAAAGAACAATGACTGTGAGCAGCAAGCGCTGAGCTTTTGTCATTAGTGGCAAAATAGCGACAGAAAGCCTCATAAATTCTCCATTCCAATACTATCTAAAAATGATCAAGATCTCCATGATGCTCTGCGAGGACCTAAACTGTAAAATCAACTCTCCTCTTAACCTTTGTGACCGAGCTCTTGATCTTTACCAGATCAATCTCCTCCTCAGCAACACGTGCCAGAGGAGCTCTCTGGGCTCTAGCAATGTAAACAGCACAAGCACCAGCTTTAAAATGAGAACACCTCTGTGACCTCGATGACAAAACCTGTTGAGCTACCTCCTCCCTCTCTACAGTTTTTGGGCACAACCATAACATATATTTCGTGCGCTCAGACAGGGTCGCTTGAGTGGTTGATAAAGCTTCTTGGGCACCGATTAAGTCCCCCGTCCTCCGCTTGAAGCCGCGGAGGAAGCGATCAGATTTGAGCACTGTAAGCTTCATGACTAAGCCTGCAAATGGGCTAAAAACCAAATCAAAGGCCATACCAAACCATGACACTGTTAGGTTTCACCCCATACAAACCAATCCACGAGTCCACCTTTCAAAACCAAATGGAACCAAATTGAATAGAAAAATCAGCCCAACCCACACCAATCAAAGCTTTCACTTCATTTTGGAACCGGTTCCAAACCATTTCCTAATAACGGTTCTTAGCCCAGGCAAACTGGCAAAGGCGAGTGGCAGCAATCCCAAGCAAAGGCGAGTCACAACGATCGTTTTTCTTCTGCGGCTAGCGAGCTAAGATGAATTGATGGCAGGTTGAGAATTTGCTTCAAAATTTAATTGTCCTTTCAAAATTCAAATCCTGGAATTTTAGGACTCCAAAAATCTGGATTTTTTTTGCTAAGAAATACAAGAACAGTGCATTTTAATTAAAATCACTCTAGAAGCCTGGATACTTTAAACAAAAAAGTGGTTAAAGTTCACATATTTTGAAGCTAGAGCTTGTAGTGCAACTTAACACTTCCTAGAAAAATGCATTCATACTTGAAGGATCAAACTTCAGAAACCAGAAATAATTTAACAAATAATATATCAATGTGAGGGTCAAAATAATCTGTCCATTGTACTACTGATTACCATAATCAAACTTCAAACTATCTTCCAAACAGAACTGCTTCAATCATATCATAGCATGTTCAGAAAAAAAAAAAAAACCATATGCAAGGTAAAATACAAGTTCCACACAGGCCAATGGATCATCCCACGTTCTTAGCTTTCTTTGCGTAAGTCTCCATCCTCCTCAATTAGCTGAAGCATTTCTTCACTAGCTTGGTTATCCATTCCTGAAGGTTTCAGTTAAGGAAAAGATTGAGGGATGAACATCAATGGGAACATGCACGACACCAACAGCTAGGATCCTAAAACAACACTCAATCACCCCTGATTCCATTTTCTCGTCAATAAATTACAGTGAGTAACTTACGAGATGTTTTACATTGAATAGTATACAGAAACATCAAGTGTCAAATAAAACATCAATGGTATTTCACGCCTACTAGTTCCCCCAAACAAAGTATGTACAATATGGCTATATGGTAATCTGAGCAATAATTAGCACCAGAAAGTAATAACATTTAACTAACCAGATAATCTTATTCAAAAAGCCCACTCCTTTTATTCAACGATTATCCAAATGGGTAAAGGCACACAGGTCATTGTCATAGCTATGGAAATGTAAAACCATTAAACTACCTTTTTTAACTGAAATGTGCTACTTATGTGTAAATATACTATCATAACCAGAAGAATATTTAGTACAGAACAGAGAATTTGGGTTCCAAATTGGTGATTCCA
>BCLG01003164.1:30541-56569 GCA_001602295.1 Zoysia matrella
TATAAAACATTGGGATTTAAAATGGAATTTATTAATTGATAGAGATTATTTTATAATTTACTAAAGTTATAAGGGCTTTATTGAAAAAGGGTGTTATTATTATTATTATCGATATTAATATATTAATTATATTACTATTATTATGACATTATATAATTATTAATAATTATAATAATCATTGTTATCATTATTAAAGAAAATATAGTTATTACAATTTGTATTATTATCATTACTATTACTATTTATAGGGCTAATTCATAATTAACTTAAGTTTTGGGGACCTAACTATAATTTACGAAATCAAATCAGGACTAAAAAGTAATTATAGAAAAGTTTAGGGACTAAATTTATCATAACGTAGGGACTATTTTGTAATTAAATAAATGTACATGGGCTTTCTGTAAATTTAATATATTTAATTATCATTAAATTACCTACTAAATAATTATTATAATTATTTTTCAAATTAAAAATGTTATTAATTAATTTATTATGAAACTATAGTTAACAGAATTATCCCTAATTTCTAATTTACTTTTATTTAGAAAGGGCCGCTGACGTTAGCATGTTGTCATGATGATGCAGTAATGTGTATTGATTTATTATTTCTTGTAGCGGAAACCAAAGGATTAATCGGGGCATCGGATCTTGATCGGATGGACATACTGAATCAGGCACATGTGGCTAGATCTAAGCCCTCGATTTCATAATACATGGTCGAGATTTAAAGTAACTTAATAGAGAGGCTGATCTAATCTAGACTGTTTGATAGAGATCCAATGGCTGAGGGGTTTTGCAGCTGGGCAACCGACGGCGGCCATGGCCGGCGAGCTCGTCAGGGCTCGGCAGGGCATGAAATCCAACGGTATTGGGCTCAAAATGACGAGAACGGCAAGGAGAGGTTCACCTTGGGGTCACGTGGGGTCGTGGGATACTGGACAGGGGCGCACAATGGTGAGGTGCGGTACCAGGACTTTGGCGACGTCGCAGGGCTCCTCCGGGCCATGGTGCTCGGGGAGACTTGGGCGGCCGGGGGCGGCGCGGCTTGGGGAAGAGTGGCACGACATCGGATGAGGCCAGGCGGTCTCCTGGCGTGGCGTGATAGTGGGCTGAGCGGTTCAGGTTTGGAGAGGGAGAGAGAGCCGGGCGTGGGCAGTTTTTGTAGGGGGAAGTGGCGGCCAACTCGGGGGGAGTTGCGTGGTGTGGTTGGGAAGAAATCCCGCGGGATTCTGGAGCGGTTTGTGGGTGGTGCGTGCGGAGAAAGTGCAGGTAGTAGGGGGCGCCGGAGGATGGGGCTGACGGGTGGGGCTCGTCTGGTATTCGGAGAGAGGGATGACATCCTAAGGATTTGGTTTTCAATTTTTTTCTTTTGTTATTTTCTTTTCTAATTCACTTTTTAATTATTTTGTTATTGTTTTTATCAGATTAGTTTAAAATTTCAATTGAGGTAATTTATTTAAAATTTTGTTGAGATGAATGTATTTTACTTTATTTGAAACATTTAAAATAGGAACATGTTTTAAGACATCTTTTCTAGAATCCAAAATTCGAGAAAACACCTTGTCTTTCCTTTTGTTTATTTCTTTTTTTATTTCTATCTTTGATTATAATTTCTTCTATGCAATTATTTATCATAAAACAATAGAAGAGTTCATTTGAAAGTATTTGAGATAAATTCATTTCCTGCATTATTTGGAACCTTTTCAAATAAAACAAAATTTCAAAATAAAAATCATAATTTCAAGGCATATTTTCAATAATCAAATTTTGGGCCAAGACCTCTTTATTATTTTTTAATTCAAATAAATTTGGTTTTAAAATAAATACAAAATCATTTTATTAAAGTAAGTTAATATATTAAAGAAAAAACATTTAAAACTTTATTTTGAAGGAAATTTGAATACTTTTAAAATTCAAAAACAATTAAATAAATAGATAAAATCATCTAAATAATTAAAAATTTTACTTTTTATAATTGAAAAGGTTCACATCCCCAAATTTGAAAATTTGGGGTGTGACATCTTAATCTCATTATCTGTGACCATGCCATCCATTTCTTGCAAACACAACTGGGCGATAACAAGGATCTGCTAGTGTGCTGAGTAATACAAATCGCATTACATGTGTAAAATCATGTGGACAAAAGCAAGAAACAGCGTTGTTAGGAGACAAAAAATCACATTAGAAGTGTAAAATCATGTGGTTAATCACATAAAAACAATCGAATGCAAATACTGAACCTCTTGAAACCTCAGGCATTGAAAAATATTACTTGACTCCAAATACAAATTCTAGATTGCCTTGGAAATCTTCTACTACCTGCAAACGAACACATTGTAGAGAAAAAGAACATATTTTTCTCAACCACAATTGCCTTTCATATTTTTCCCAAACACAAAATACTCTTCTAAATCATGAATGCAAAAAGAAAACATATTTTCCCCAATCACAATTACCTTCCATATTTTCCCAAACACAAAATACTCTTAAATCTCAAATGCAAAAATTCACAAAATCATCAGATGCCATTTTTTCATGACACCATAATTGGACAAATAGATAGATGTTTGAATAAGTTTTGCACTAAAGCACACTAAGATTTTGTGATTTAAGTAGCCAGTTTTGTTAATGAAGACCTCAACAGCAAAGAAGCGCACTGTCAAAGAAGCTCTCACAAATAATGCTTGGGTTTCTGATATTCGAGGGGCACTAATGGTTGGGGTCATCATTGAATACCTTCATATATGGGACCTAATTCATGACATTGAGCTTCAAGAAAACCTGGAGGACAATCATCACTGGAGGTTATCAACTAATGGAAAATACTCTGCAAAATCTGCATATGAGTGACTCTTTCTGGGACCAAAACATCTGAACATTTGGAAAAAATATGGAGGACCTGGGCGCCAGCTAAATGCAATTTTTTCCTATGGCTGGCCTCACACAATCGCCTTGCGCACCAAGGACTCACCCCACCCGAATGAATGTCCTTTGTGTGATCTTCTTGTGTCTTTGCAAGACAATTCTGGGCCACCTTCCTTCGGCAAGTAGGCTTTCATACTCTATCCCCTCAGCCTCAGGATTTCTGCCTTTTTGCTTGGTGGGAGAAGGCTAAAGAAGCAGTGAGTGGACTGACCAAGAATGGGCTAAATTCACTCGTAACCTTAGGAGCTTGGATAATTTGAAAACATCATAATCGTTGTGTCTTCGATGTTGTGGCTCCTAATATGTGTGAAGTGTTGACCTTGGCTGCTAAGGAGAGATGGATGTGGGATATGGTAGGGGCTCATGGATTATTTTTTTCTGATGGGCTGCCTCCTAGGAGATTAGTTTTGTGTTAGTGGTTGCCTCTCATTTTTGTTACTGGCATGGAATGCATTTTTTTTTTATGTGGAGGTGCGGGTTGTACCGGGATTCTATCTCATTTTTTCTTGTTAATATAATGAAACACAGCTCTCTAACATTTTTCGAGAAAATAAGAGATTAGTTTTTGCACATGAATACATGGTGAAATCAATTTAAGAACGTAGGGAGTATGTACGTAATTAGAGGCATAAATTTAGAAATGAAAGAAGTATGTATGTATTTCAGAGGCATAAAATCAATGTACAAAATTTGATACGGGTGAAGCAAAAACAGGCATGCTGCCTGTCTGGTCCGCATGCGCAGGGCGGGAGGTATGTGTTCATCTACCTCAATATCTTTATTAATTTAAATAATTTAAGATGATTCATTTAGAGATTCTGCTATTTAAGTTGGACAAATGGCAGCTGTGCTAGGACCGCGACTGAGTAGGGGCGAGGCCACGTCGGGGCAACAAGCTGCGATGGTGACGTTGGTCGTGGCAGTGCTAGCGACAGTAGAGGTGGAGCGTAAAAAGGTTATTTCAGTATTTGTTTTCGTGTTTGCATAATGAGGTGGCAATTAGTCGGCAGCTAAAAAGAATTTTAAACTATATCAGTTTGGGATGCACGCTAGAACAGTTGAATCTTAGTACGCTAGAACAATTTGTTTTCATTTTTTGAACAATTGAATCTAGTACTGAAATATTCGATTCAGATATTGAATGTTCGAAAAATTTAGATATTTTTATGTTTCAGTTATATGATTCTTATAATATTTTAAAATGTGAATTACAATTTTTGGATTTAGTGCAATTCGAATAGCCCCCAAATATTAAGAAATATTTTTAAAACTTTCTTTTTTGAATCCTGCGTAAACAACAGATTATGCTAATTCGGCCCAAGTGAAACAGTCAACAAACTTGGCCCACTGCGAAGAATAGAATTAGTCTACAACGGTGGATTACAGCGGATTAAATGAGAACTCAGCCCACTAACCACCTGAGGAAAAATGCTCGGGGGTGGGTGATACACTGATACTCCGTAGATGGTTAGGAATTAAACTAAGCGTGATGTAACAGGACCTGAAGCAAAGGGCACCCTCTGGGTAAGCTAGTAACAGGAAAAAAATGAACAGTCTATAGATAGAACCAGATCGAATTAGGATATCAAAGTTATATTATCTTTTACTTAACACATAATAAGGACTGACTAAGTTGTGAAAAGATCTATGAGGTGAATCCTTTTATCATGTAGTGGCTATTGGCACGAGGATGAACACTGCCACGCAGAGGCTTTTTTTGCTAGCTGCAGGAAACTCTCAGCCATATATCATGGCTGGTGCGCCAATGCTATATGTGTACATTTAGATTGGGCTACATGAGCTAGCATGAAGCCCGGCTCATTTTAGTTTGGCCCAAGTGTGGCACGACCCAAAGTGAGCTGTGCATATGTTGGCACGAGCTCAATGTCAGGCCGAGTTTGTGCCGAGGGTCTAGCCACCGAGTGGTACCCTGCTTATAGTTTTGTTAATTAAATTTAGTCAATTAAAAGGAACTGAATAGTACAGTGGTAAGTTTGTTACCATGAAGCCGAATGTTCAAGGTTTTTTACTGATTTTTCTACCGTGTAGAACTAAATTTATGGTGGGTTAGAAGACCCCATTACGCTGCAAACGTGCTATGTCTAGGCTTGAAAATGAAAATGGGTTGAAGACAAGGAAAAATAGAGAGGACTGGATCGAATCGAGCTAAATTTTTATTCATTTTAAACTAAAATTTAATAAGGACCGATTTAGTTTGTGAAATAATCTATAGGCCGGTCATTTTAATCACCCTTAGCAATGTTGAGGCTGTTGGCAAGGTATGTGACCCAGCTTAAGACGGCTCAGTAATAAAGTTGTGCCTGTACTCAGGGTTTTTTATTTAGTTTGAACCGCTAAAAACAATTGGGACCGGTTTGATGAAAACTGAAAAAATTGGTCGAAAATTGTTTCAAATTAAAAAATCAAAATTTGAACAAAATGCTACACTAAACCGGTTGGCTTTTCCAGTTCATATAGAGTTTCACCGGTTTATAGACCAGTTTTTATCGTTTTTCAGGTTTTAAAGTTTGAACCCACCGATTTACCTCTCAGTTTACCGGTTTTCAAAATTCTAAAATTTGCCAAATTTTTATTTTTTTTGAAGTTTTAAAATGCAAACCGATCGTACGATGAAACCAATTCAATCCGATTTCATCAAAATCATAAAAACCGAACCGATTTTCACAGCTTTGTTAAGCTTACACCCGTACCAGGGCAAAGTAGAAACAGCCGAGCACGACCGTGCTTGGGCCGTGCCATGCCAGGCCGCTCCGTTGGCCACCTGTGGGCTAGTTCCAGGACAGCAGCTGCCCGCGCAAGTTCATTACCGGCGGGCGTATCGCCGAACCGTTGGACGAGATGGACCATGAGATCGATGGTGATCTCCCAAACTTCGCCAATGGAATCCTCACCGCCCTACAGAACTAACGTTACCACTACGTGGCAGCCAGCACGGATACAGTATCATGCGCTGCATCCGCGAAATACAAGATTGTGACACTGAATTCTTCAAAAAGTGCTAAAACTTATATGACGAACTGCAGTGATTTCTCCAACAGTCTTTATACGAAAATGATGCGAAAATGCAGGAGTGACTGCCGTGTCAGCTGAACCGGCTGCCAGTGGCACCGGAATGAGGTGATTCGATACGAATGTGCCAACAACAAAAGCATGTGTAAAACTTCGTGTTTCTGAATAAAAAAACAACCTTGTGCAAATTCGAAACTTTCGAAACCGAGCTCTAAAGCAATTAAAGCGATTCAAACGAACGCCAAATTCCAATTAATATTTAAATTTCAAATATGAGTTCAAAACTTGTAAAGAAATATTTTGAAAAAAATATATAAATTCTCTTCTGGAAGGTATTGCAGGAACTTGAATTTTAGAAATTTTATAAAATTTTATTTAAATTTCAGAAGGCCCAAATGAATTATTCCTTTTAAATGATTTTCTGTCTTGAAAATTTTGTAGAATAAAAAGTATTTCGATTTTGAACTTGGTCCTAAAATAAAAGTTGTTCCATTTAAAAAGATCTACCACACTGAAAAATTTCAAAATTTTCAGAGCTCGGGAAGGATTGTTTTCAGAGCAAAACTAGCGCAGCACAGAAAATCAGCGAAATCAGGAAAATTGGAAAGATCAGTGGGGCTCGGCTGTCAGCCGTCCAGGGCGTCTTCCCCCCCCCCCCCCCCCCCCCCCCCCCCCCCCCCCCCCCCCCCCCCCCCCCCCCCCCCCCCCCCCCCCCAGAATCGGACAGCACAACTCCCTCTCCTCTCTCTCTCTTTGCCAGCGCACCCCCATCGTGGAGGGCATGCACGGCACCGCTCCCAACTGCGTGCCACGTCCGAGGGCCCGTAGTTACGACGCCTCCTCTCTCCATCACTTCCTCTCGCCCTCTTTCTTCCCGTTCCAGGGGAAACCGCCATTGCTGCCCTCAACTCGAGCTCGGCACCCCGCCTCCACATCCCGTCCCAAGCCCTCTCAACCGTGCAGACCGGAGCCCCCACACTCCTCTAGCTAATCCGCAAGAAAATCGCTGCAATTCCTCTTATAGAATTGCCGGATTTTGGATTTTTCCTCACATCTCGACTTTTGAATCTGCCGGCCTTCTCCAACTTAATCCGGCTAGTTCCGAAGGTTATTCTTCGATTCCAACCGCTACTAAACTCCTCAGGTCGGGGCGAACCCATCGGAGTACTTCTCATTTGAATCCGAAGCCCACTGTGCAGGGAATCGAGCGTACTTCGTCGTCGTTCGTTGGGACCCGACTACCTCCATGCCGATGACCCATCTCTGGCCCGCCTCGACCGGCTGCAGCCTCGGAACCGGCCTCCTCCTCCTGGCCCTGAAGCTGTAGGAGCAGGAATTTTCAAGTTTCATCAACTAAGCCGAGCATACGACTCCGCCGAACCTCGTCGAGCGCCACCCCTCGCCGCCGGCCGCTCTCCGGTGAGAATCCGAGCTCAGCAACTGCAGGGGCGAGTTCCCCTCGTCGTTCTCCTCATGATGGAGCTCTCCATTGTTGCCTTTGCCGCCAGGAGCCGAGCTCCGGCGAAGCCGCCGCCGCCTCCAGCAAATAGGCCGGCCAGCAGCCATGACTGGAGCTCAAGCTCCAGTCGGATCTTTTGTGGCCACAGAGGGATTACTTGTGGGGAACCCTGTAGTCAAGCCTGTGGCCACGTCCTCACTGGCTGAAGTTATTTTCTTTTTTGAATTATTTATTTAATTGCCTAGAAATTAGTTTAAACTTGTAAAAAAATCATAGAAACTTCATTATAGCTCCTAAAAATGTGAAATAAATTTTGTTAGGATCCTCTCAACTAGAACTATATTCTGAAGCTAACATATTTTCATTTTATGCATAAAATTAAATTAATCATTTCAAATCACTAAATAAATCATTAATGCATTATCATCTTGGAAAAATTCACTTTCCTTTTTATTTAAGTAAACCTTTTGTTTCTGCAAAGTTTCATATTTTATTTTCAACAAAATAATTTTATAAAGGATTTATCTTTCTTAATCGGTATTTAGTTCATTATAAATCCATTTGATTTTAATAAATTCTAGAAAATCTACTCTTTTGTTTCTTTAGTTAAATTTTGTGCTTGGCAAGAGTTTTGTATTTAATTTCATCAGCAATACTCTTAAAATGATTTATTGAGTTCAAATGGTATTTAAATCCCTGTAATTTTAAATTGATTACAATAAATCCTGAACATTTCTCAAAAAAATTCAATTATAACCTCTCTGATTTTTATGGACAACTCAAATTTAATGTTTTAATTTTTGGAAACCATATTAAAGAAGTTTTATATTTGATTTTCACTGTAAATTATTTTATAAAGGTTTAATTGTGTTTAAAAGGTATTTAAATTTTTATAAATTTATTTGACTTCAATAAATCCTGAATAATTTCCCAAAATTTTGTTTATAACTTTTTAATTTCATGAATAAACAAATTATTTTTTGTGTTTTGAAAATTATTTAAAAAAATATATAATTAAATTTCTAGTCTTCTTTTGAATATTAAAGCTATCGTCACATATGACTTTATTTCAAGTCTAAAAACTAGCGTAACTTATTTCCTTACATATCATATCATGTTTAGGACCCAACCCATCCGAAGAGGAGCATGGAGTTGTTACTTTCGCAAAGGAAGCTAACTGTGAGCAAACCCAAGCAAGCCTCGGTGCATTAACCCCTTTTAAGTTTTATTTTTATCATTGTGTATGATATCAGTAATGTCTTGTGCATTAGATATTAGAAATTGTTTGAAAATTTAGAATTGCATGGTAGGTACCTTATTACCTATGTTGAGTGTTGTTGATACGAGTAACTCGATGCAGAGCTAGGCTAAGTTTTAGTTTATGGTAGAAATCGAGTGAATAGATAGTCACTCGCGAGCGATAGAAGTCGAGTGAATGGAAAGTCACTCGCGAGAATAACCTAAGACTGGTGGGGACAGCGTATAGGAGGGTTTGAGAAGGCTAGACCTTCACGGTGGTAGCCTAGTCTGTATCGTTAAGGACCGATTCGAATGTGACCCTGTTGAACAAGTTTAAACGTACCGAATACATACTGGCTATATGGGCCCTAGAAAACCGACGTAACTTAATATCTATAGTGATTGGACGTACTCCTACTTCTCTTTAGGCGGAGGCGGAGGAGAGACTTGGATCTAACCATGGACACGTCCTATGTGATGGTCGCATGGAGGATCATGTTCTCGGGAGAAGTAGGCCTGGGACCGGCCTTATGGTATTGTTGTGAAAAGTGGCCATGTGTGGCTTCCGAGAAGCGTGTACGTGTCGTGTATTTTAAGTTTTCCCAGTTGGTGTAAATCGATTATAATCGTTGCCCCTTACAGTAACGAGTACCACTTGTTCACTGTGTCATATCGTAGTAAAAACATGAATAATAATAATAATAGTAATAGTAACAATAACAACAACAACAACAACAACAACAATAATAATAATAATAATAATAATAATAATAATAATAATAATATGAATGTTTGCTTAGTTTATATGCAATTGCCTGGCAACCATGTTTGATATAGCTTTATAGCGTAAACTAAATTTATATTTCGTGAATTTAATTTACTGCTAAAACTTGAATATATGGACTCACTATATTAGCGCTGGTTTTGCAAATGGTCATCCTATGTGAGTCAGCCTCATCATATCTTTAGAGTCGGCTATAGTTGACCACGTTGATGGGTAAGTTGCTGAGCATTTGAATGCTCAGGGCTTCACTCTCTGTGGTTTTGTGTGCTGGTGGTTTCTCTCTCCCTCCTCTGGACCAACTGGCAGAAGCAACCTTGAGGGTGGCTATGTCTGTTGGGTGCCCTGCTCGCCGCGCTGTTGTTTATGTGCTGCTAAAGGATGCATCGTATGGGCTCGATGACATCTTATGCATAGTCTCTAGGTGACTCTAATTCAGTTTATCGCTTCTGCGCTTTCAAAAATCTTGGTTTTATGAACTTAAGCAACAGTTTGTAGTATATTTTATTGTGCTTGAGTTGTACTGTTAGTTCTCGCTTTGTCGAGGGACACCCGATAAGATCCTGAGGTCGATAGATCGTCTCTCTGTGGAGCGGTCTGTCACAGCGTGGTATCAGAACAATATCGGGAACAGTCCGACTTTAAAGCTATTTTTAAAAAGCTAACTACACTGAAAACACTTAGTTTTAGCTCAATTAAGGACTATATTAGTGCTGGTCTTATCAAGTGCCTGTGTCAGAGTGCTAACTGTTGACCTTTAGATCGTGTAGAAATCGAGTTGAGAGATTGTGTTTGCTACCGAGGTCACGTATGGTCAATAATATTGGCCAAATTTTTATTTTGATGAGGACCATTAGGACGATTGCATATTGAGCTTTTGTATTTAAAAGTCGTAAATAACCAAATCACCTAAAAAGACATCTCCTGATTTGTTTAAAAGGTTTTAAAAGTTTTAACCCAGCCAATTTTGGAGCAAAGCCGCTTTGAATTTCAACTGCTTTTGCAGTTAGGACAGATTGCATAAAATTGGTGAAGCGCTTATGCTTCTGACGTCTCAGTGTTTTATATAAACATTTAGAGTTTTGGTAGACTGTTTCTATTGCACAAAGAAGATGAAAACGGTCTAAGTGATCAGCGGATAGGAATACCTACACCTTGACCCAAGCCTGATACAAGTTATCGCGGCTATACTTTAGTCGTAGAAAGAGCAGACACAAGAAGCCAATTTTAAAACTCCACTAGGCAACATGGTAGTTTTCACTGGCCCTTCTAGCCCATGATCCCCCGTCATTAATTTTCAAATCTAAGAATTAAATTTTCAGTGTCCTTACTTTCTAAATTGTTACCCAAACCTTGTGTTCCTACCTCCATCACGAGTATTTCGAAGTAACTTGTGGGGCATCTGTTCAAGAAATCTGCGCCGTGTTGAATCCTGCGACCTCACGCCCTTTTGAAAAATCCATAGCTCCATCATTTTTTTTGACCAATCTTCAAGATTAAGGAACTCTATAGAAAAGTTATGATATTCTCTACAAGTTTGGTAGTCAATGCTCTTTAAGATTTGCTGCACAAACCCTGTTAGACGTCCAAGCTACGTTAAGACTTCAATCTATCCAGAACAAAATTTCAAGCTACGTTAGACTGTCATCCTTCGGAGAGCTTATCTCCTGATCTTTTTATCGTATGGGGACAAGTGAATATGCGTTGGAAAGTTATGGAAGTCCTCTACAACTTTGTTATTCAGCTCCAATCTCAGTTCTGCCTCTATAAGTGCTTAAATCCAATTTTTGTGACTGCTGCTAATCCTGGACAGAATTGACGCTCCTTTGTTTTCACTACCCGTGTGTTCTAATAATTACTCCTAATCTTTCATTCCTACTTTTAATAGGAATATTGGTCAATCGGCAACCCATTGTGGTTGATCAACAACCTGTCATAATGCTCTCGGCTTGTATGACTTGTTCCATGTTATCAGCAAGTTTCTATCTTTCCTCCCGTGCAATCTATCTTGCCACCTTCTAGATCATGCCTCGAAGTTCAAACCCTTTTTACGAGCCCCTCCTCTCTATGAGAGATGACATGAGCGATACCTCTAATTGCATGCTCTACACCTATCCATTTGTTGCAACCATGTATCTTGGGGCATTTCATCTTGCATCATTGAGCATACGCACCAAAACTTCATAATGCATCACGGCATATGCATCATTCAAGTGCGCCATTACGTATCATGGTGCACCATCATTATGCATCATCTTATATGCATCATGATATGCACTGTATCATTAAGCATGCATATCTCCGCATGTGCACCATAACCTTGATGCATTTCGTCATGAGAGACATGTTAACCCATCCCATTCGATTCGTATTGCCAAGTTCCTTGCCCTTTCTGAATTTTACATCCTTGTTGGCACGTCGTATATGAGCCCGTCTATCTAAACTTTGCTCGAGAATACAAATTCGTTATAATCTTGAATACATCATTAACCCCCCATCTCGTCTAAAAGGATGTGCGAGTTATTCGTTGGATGTCCTTACCTTGATGAGCAAATAGCTTTAAATTATTGGTTTTCTTTCGATCAATACTTACTTGTCTTGGCAACTTCCTAGTCATCAATTTATGACATTGGATTACTTCCTTTTGATTACTTTCCCACCTAATTTCAAAGTAGTGTAGGAAACTACTCAAAATTCTTTATAACCTTTTGGTCACCAACTCTTTCATCGACTCCAAGTTTTGAGCATGTGCCACCATCTTGAGGATACACGCTATCAGCCATAGCCCTTCTCTTATGATCGCGTTTATATAAGAATTTTCTCTCCTATTGACCTTCTTGTGTCATTCTTGTACCCTTTAACCGTACCAAGAGTACGACTCCTTAAAACATCATTGTCTAGAGGATACTAGTTTTGCCTCCTAGTATCCTTAATCTTTGATCAAGAAAATAATCATATAGAATACCTTGATGAATCCACATCGAGTACTTGCAGTTGCGGATCCTTGGAATCCTTCTTGGTAAACATGATCACTACCAGTCAACTGGTAGCACGATTGTAGCACTGACCAAACTTTTCATGTCGATCCTAAACCCTTGAAATTTGCTAGTGAATATGCTCTTAAAATTGTAATTTTGCTTTTGAGTTGTGCCTGTTCGCCAATGGCGCTTCTCAAAATCAGATTATAGTAACAAGAGAACCTCTTCCTTTTATCTTGATAAGAAAACCAATTGTAAAGTTCTTCTGAACGGATGGCGTATTATTCGGAGTACGCAACCGGAATGGAGAATATTGTACTTGGAGTTCCTCATCTGAATATCTAGTCTTGTCATTGCTTTTAAATTGATCTCCTTCCTCGAGTTGAGATAGATACATGCACTCTTTGTAGTCTCATTTAAATTCTTTTGAGCATGATACTGTTCGTTTGTATCCAACTCAAGTCTAGAGCATCATCGTGTCTCTGTATAAATCTTTCGCGTATCCTTGTTATCGAATTCATGTGCTACTTGATATTGTTGCCGTGTAACCCTTGTCCAACTTCTTGCTTCCTCTCCATCTCAATTTATTCCTAGAAATTCAATTCCTTATTTGATCGATCCAAATCGTTGACGATCCTTTGTATTTTTAAATCTTGCGTCGGATCTTTGAAATAATTAGCCCTCCGATTTATATAGGTGTTTCCAGCCATTGTAAAGTTCCTTGCACATTGACTGAGTACTGCGAATGACCTGTCAAGTGCATTTGATCTTTTTCCCACGTCACAGCTGAAGGAATACTTGGAAGCCCTCCATATATCGGGTGGATGATATCGATCAACTTCAACCAAACATAGACGGTAGAGAAAAGCTGTAAGAGGTTGATTGAAAAGACCGAGTGGCAAGAAACAAGGCATTGAAATTTTACAAGACTCAGTGGAGCAACTACACCAAAACTAAAGCAAACCGGAAGACCAAAGGATACCTGCACGCGCTCTTTCCGGAATTTCTTCAATCTCGCTGAGTTTTATTTCCCTCCTCTTCCGCTGTAAATCTCGAGACGAGATTTCTTTAAGGTGAGAGGGCTATAACACTTTGTGTTTCTGAATAAAGAAACAACGTCGTGCAAATTCGAAACTTTCGGAACCGAGCTCTAAAGCAATTAAAGCGATTCAAACGAACGCCAAATTCGAAGTAGAATTTAAATTTCAAATATGAGTTCAAAACTTGTAAAGAAATGTTTTGAAAAAAACTATAAATTCTCATCTGGAAGGTATTGCAGGAACTTGAATTTTAGAAATTTTATAAAATTTTATTTAAAGTTCAGAAGGCCCAAATGAATTATTCCTTTTAAATGATTTCCTGTCATGAAAATGTTGTAGAATAAAAAGTATTTCGATTTTGAACTTGGTCCCAAAAGAAAAGTTGTTCTATTTAAAAATATCTACCACACTGAAAAATTTCAAAATTTTTAGAGCCCAGGAAGGATTGTTTTCAGAGCAAATCTAACGCAGCACAGAAAATCAGCGAAATCAGGAAAATTGGAAAGATCAGTGGGGCCCGGCTGTCAGCCGTCCAGGGCGTCTTCTTCCTCCCAGAATCGGACAGCACAACTCCCTCTCCTCTCTCTCTTTGCCAGCACACCCCCATCGTGGAGGGCATGCACGGCACCGCTCCCATCTGCGTGCCACGTCCGAGGGCCCGTAGTTACGACTCCGGCTCCTCTCTCCCTCACTTCCTCTCGCCCTCTTTCTTCCCGTTCCAGGGGAAGCCGCCATTGCTGCCCTCAACTCGAGCTCGGCACCCCGCCTCCACAGCGCGTCCTAAGCCCTCTCAACCGTGCAGACCGGAGCCCCCACACTCCTCTAGCTAATCCCCAAGAAAATCGCTGCAATTCCTCTCATTGAATTGCCGGATTTTGGATTTTTCCCCACATCTCAACTTTTGAAGCTGCCGGCCTTCTCCGACTTAATCCGGTGAGTTCGGAAGGTTATTCTTCGGATTCCAACCGCTACTAAACTCCTCAGGTCGGGGCGCACCCATCGGAGTACTTCTCATTTGAATCCGAAGCCCACTGTGCAGGGAATCGAGCGTTCTTCGTCGTCGTTCGTTGGGACCCGACCACCTCCACACCGATGACCCATCTTCGGCCCGCCTTGACCAGCTACAGCCCCGGTGCCGGCCTCCTCCTCCTCGCCGTGAAGCTGTAGGAGCAAGAAGTTTCAAGTTTCATCAACTAAGCCGACCATACGACTCCGTCGAACCTCGTCGAGCGCCACCCCTCGCCGCCGGCCGCTCTCCGGTGAGAATCCGAGCACAGCAACTGCAGCGGCGAGTTCCCCTCGTCGTTCTCATCATGATGGAGCTCTTCATCGTTGCATTTGCCGCCGGGAGTCAAGCTCTGGCGAAACCGCCGCCGCCTCCCGCGAAGAGGCCGGCGAGCAGCCATGAGCTCCAGTCGGATCTTTTGTGGCCACAGAGGGATTACGTGTGGGGAACCTGTGGTCAAGCCTGTGGCCACGTCCCCACTGACTGAAAGTTATTTTAAAAAATTTAGGTGATCGTTTAGAAAGTTATTTTAAATTTTTTTTATATTTAAATTTCTAGTCTTCTTTTAAAAATAAAAGCTATCATCACATATGACTTTATTTCAGATCTAAAAACTAGCGTAATTTATTTTTTTGCATATCATATCATGTTTAGACCCAATCTATCCGAAGAGGAGTGTGGAGTTGTTCCTTTGACAAAGGAAGTTAACTGTGAGCAAACCCAGGCAAACCCTAGTGTATTAACCTTTTTTAAGTTTTATTTTTATCACTGTGTATGGTATCAGTAATGTCTTGTGCATTAGATATTATGAGTTGTTTGAAAATCTAAAATTGCATGCTTTGAGTGCTGTTGGTACGGGTAACTTGATGTAGAACTAGTCTAAATTTTAGTTCATGGTAGAAGTCGAGTGAATGGATAGTCACTCTCGAGCTATAGAAGTCGAGTAAATGAATAGTCACTCGCGAGCGATAGAAGTCGAGTGAATAGAATGTCACTCGCGAGAATAACCTAAAATCGAGCAGGGATAACGTATAGGAGGGTTTGAGAAGGCTTGACCTTCGCGGTGGTAGCCCCGTCTGTGTCGTTAAAGACTGATTCTAGTGTGACTCTGTTGAACAAGTTTAAATGTATTGAATACATACTGGCTATATGAGCCCCAGAAAATCGACGTAACTCAATATCCGTAGTGGTTGTACGTACCCCTACTCCTCTTTAGACGAAGGCAGAGGAGAGACTTGAATCTAAACATGGACATGTCCTACGTGGAGGTCGCATGGAGGATCATATTCTCGAGAGAAGTAGGTCTCGGACCAGTCCTATGGTATTATTGTGAAAGGTGGTCACGTGTGGCTTCTGAGAAGCGCGTACGTGTTGTGTATTTCAGATTTTTTCAGCTGGTATAAATCGATTATAATCGCTGCCTTTACAGTAACGAGTACCGTTTGTTCACTGTGTGATATCATAAGTAAAAATATAAATAATAATAATAATAATAATAATAATAATAATAATAATAATAAGAACAATAATAATATTATGACTTTGCTTAGTTTATATGCTGGCAACTATGTTTAATATAGCTTTATAGCGCAAACTAAATTTATATTTCGTGAACTTAATTTACTGCTAAAATTTGAATATAAGGACTCACTATATTAGCGTTGGTTTTACAAATGGCCATCCCATGTGAATCAGCTTCATCATATCTTTGGAGTCGGCTGTTGTTGGTCACGTTGACGGATAAGATTTGCTGAGCATTTGAATGCTCAGAGCTTCACTCTCTGTGGTTTTATGTGCAAGTGGTTTCTCTCTCTCTCCTCTGTACCAACTGGCAGAAGGAACTTCAAAGGTGGCTATGTCTGTTTGTGTGCTGCTAAAGAATGTATCGTATGGGCTCGATGACATCTTATGCAAAGTCTTTAGGTGACCCTAATTCAGGTTATCGCTTTGGCGCTTTCAGAAATTTTAGTTTTATGAACTTAAGCAACAGTTTGTAGTATATTTTATCGTGCTTGAGTTGTACTGTTAGTTCTCGATTCGCGTCGAGTGACACCCGATAAGATCCTGAGGTCAATGAATCGTCTCTATGTGGGGCGGTCTGTCATAGCACGTCCGTTGATGATCGCAGTGTCAACCCAATGAGCCATATCAGGTATGCTAATGGCGTCGAGGTCAAAGGAGATGCAGCATCGATGATTTGAACTGGAATGTTCCGTCTCGTAATTTGAACTGGAATGTTCGATGAATTTAATTTTAATGGTTAATCTTTAGCAATCTAAGAAAGTTCTCTCAAGTTTTCATCGAGCTTATCATGTAGGTGCTCTCCCAGTTTCTCCGAATTTTAAGTTTGAAACATTTAGTCTCCTATGAATTTGAATTTAATTATTTAAATTCAAATTTGCCGTTGAATTAGTTTCTCACCATTTCTCCAAACTTATTTATGTGCTTTCGAATTTGATTAATCATATAAGAAAACTAATGTCAACATGGCAGCAAGCACACTTGAGAGGGTATTTCAAACTTTTATGTTATCATATATATAGAGAGAGTGGAATAGCACTAATGAAATCCAGGCAAACAAACAGGCACCGGCTTTTTTTCACACAATTTTTCACAATCTAGCTATTGAAAATCTATCATCAAAAGCTGTTTTTAATAATCTCTATTGAAAACAAACAAACACTTACTCGCAGCGGCAGTCCAACCTTCAAGGATACCGATGACAACATATACGACAGCGGCTGCTACAGAAACGACACCGTGAAGGATGCTGATAAAGCATGAAACGAAGAGAAAGATGCTTGACCGGACCCTGTGTCTCCAAGGACAGTGGCGACGGGGAGGAAGGAGGCAAGACAATGGAACTGGACAAGATGGAGGAAACAATCCAGAAGATAATGACTCAACTGGAGCAACGCCCTCAGACCCAGTTCTGTCTTTAATTGATGTCGATCTGTAGTTACTTTTATCTCTTTAGCTCGAGTTTCAACTGGAGCAACGCCCTCAGACCCAGCTTTGCGTGATGCTTTAAGGACCTTTTCCTAGGGTGCTCTCCTTTCTTACTTGTTGAACTGGTCCCCAGTTGTACCGAACTTTAATTTCACTTTCTATGAGGGCAGAGTATTTTTCTCGTCAAAAAAAAAAAAAAATGAGGCAAGACTACAGCTACCGAAAATGTCAAGGCGATCGGTGTTCCTCAGTATAAGGTGACTGAAGGTGCGCCGGCGATGGTACCGCCACTCTTATTTGGCAATGGATGCTGGTCTCATGGCTGCAGTACCGGGGTATGCCACTGCAACGCAGCTGGCTCATCTGATGCTGCTGCTGCCAACGACTACTGAAATATTGCTTGCAGTATTGGGACATGTTCAGTGTGATGACTGATGGGAACCCCAACGATTACTTCTACTCCTATATCATGTGATGAAGATCACGACATCAGAAATCAGAACAAGTGCAGGAACTACCACCATCTGATGTTGGCTCGGCACTAGAACCAAAATTTGCATCCAAAAGCTTTTGAGTTTTTTTTTGACAGGTTCAAAGATTGGGTCGTCGTATTTCTATTTGAGCTTATGTAGAACAAGTTAGTAGTTGGGTTCGTACTTCATGAGGTTCAGAGATTGTGTATTATCTGTTTGACCTTGCGTAAAAAGGTAACTGCTGGGTTGGTGCTTTTACAGTTTAGAGATTCTGTATTTTGGAGTATGTTGGAGCTCTTGTACAAAAAAAAAAAGGTTTAGTTGGTTCTTTGTGAGAACATGCATCAGTTTTTTCTACCCCACGTACTACGACTGTGTTATTTGGTTTCATTGTTTCAAGGGTCATTAGCATATAAACAATGTCATAATGATAGTTGTTTTTTCTGTTTGAATAATTCTGGACATCCCATAACAATCATGCACAAAGATCTCAAACAAGCCATTTGATTTCATCCACAACTCATAATGAATAGAAAGAAAACAGGGCGAAAGGCACCTCTGTTTTCAGCTGAAATCACTCGACAGGGAAAAAAGGATTTAAGAACTGATCTCAGTTCTTTTCGCCATCTCTGCTGTTGACACGGTTGCCCTGGAGTCCTGACTGCAGGAATTCGCTCCAGCGTCACCCTGCAATGGAGAAACCATCGATGCAGACTCCTGCAGCATGTGCGTATAAAGGGCAAATCAGATGGCAGGCCATTTCGGTAAACAAGGTCGTCTAGGATTCTGATTTCGTAATAAAATGGACATATCTTATCGTGCTGTATGTAACTAAATTACGTACAAAATGTGTCTGAACAATACAGATGGCAAGTGAAGGAAGAAGCACTTACCCTGGTGCCCATGTGCTCGATCCCAGTGCATTCTCGTCGCTTTCTCTCCTCCCTGGATCGCAGCGATTCAACCGGAGTATACACCTGCCACTCGAATACAGCATCAACGAATCAGCAAAACCATTCACAGAACACAGGAACCGAATCGGATCGATCCGAAGAAGAAGCAGAGTGCCTGACGATCGCACTGACTGACCTCGGGCATCCCGATGAGCCGCATGAGCTCAGCCACGAGCCGGCGCTGCTCCTCCGCGCGGCGCTCCCACTCCGCCGCCTCCCTCTCCAGCGCTGAGGCGCGACAGTCCATCTCCCGCTGCGTCACCTCCCGCGCCTCTCTCAGGCGGCCCCGCCGCTCCCGTGCCATCTCGAGCTCCTCCGCCAGTGACACCTCCGCGACCCCCACCATCGCCTCCCTCCATTCGACCCTCGCGCATGGCTTCTCCGCCCCCGGCGCCGGCCTCCCGGCGGTCGCCCTTGACTTGGGCTCGGGCTTCGGCGCCTTCCTGATGACGGCCGTCGATGGCGCCACTGCCACGTTGTTGTCCCGTGGCTGCAGCGGCCGCCGGACGGAGACGCCACCGCGTTTCGTGTCCATGGTTGGTTCACTACGAGGAGCAGCCACAGCTCAGGGGCGCTGATTTGGAGCTTTGTTTGCGGGAATTTGGGGGTCCGGTGATTCGAATTTGAACTGCGCAGGGAGGGGGATTTGGATGGGTGAGGAAAGTAACGGCTAGTAATTCTAAGCGCCGCATGGAATGGACGGTTCTGCCCTGGAGAACGTGAGGTATGCGGGAAGAAGTCAAACGGCATTTCCGGTAGTATCGGGCGCCGCGGAGCAGATGATGGGGTCGTTCCTTCGCTGAAATTTCGGCCACGTTTGATGACTGGGTGGCGCCTGGCGGATTCAGGGGCTTTGGGACTTCGAATACTTTTGATGATGGTTCAAGAGGACACAAAGGCTAAAGCATCGGCAGATCTAAAAACAAGATTAGAAAAATAAGAATTAAAATGAGTGAAATTTGATTTACAGCAAAAAAAAAAATGCTTGGCTATCATTTATCAGACAACTATCATTAGTGTGTAGAAATGAAACATGTTAGCATTTACTCCCTCCATCTTAATTTATTTATCATCTTATTTTTTAATTTATTTGTCATTCTTGCTTCGTAATGCACATTTCTCTATTTCTAATCCATTATTGTATTTATCTTTTTCCTCTCATTTTATTTTTAAGTACATCTTAACTTTTTTCACCCTCCTAATTAATGTGATCACGCCTAGGATGACAAGTAAAAGGGACAAAGAAAGTAGGAGTATATTATAACTAGTACTCACCCATTACTAAATTGTTTTGTTAACATTTAACATAATCTTTAATTATTCGTCATATTTAAAAATTATTTCAAATGAGTAGAATTATAAATTTTGATTCAAATAACTTTAATAAGAAATCAAATTATAATAAATATGATATTTATTAATTTTTTAATAAGAGACTTCCGCCAAGGTAGATCAAATGATATACTTTCACCACTTAAAAGATAAGATCATAAATCAATCTCAGCCGTTAAATTTTATAGTTTCTAAAACTATCGCATGTATCAGTTTCTAAAACTGTCTAATATATAAGAAAAAAGTCCTATTTCAGTCCTTTAACTTTTTCAGTTGTGCGATTTTGGTCCACCAGTTACAAAACCGGGTACCCGTGCTCCTCCAACTTTCAAACCTGTTTGATTTTGTCCCTAGGCGGATTTGACTACGGTTTTGGCTGATGTGGCATCCATGTGGCATCCATGTAGCGGTTTTGTCCGACGGTGTGATGTGGTGTTTTCGCTGGCATGGAAATCCGATTTAGCGTGATTTTATTCTAATTTAGAAAATAAATACTTAACAACCGCAAAAAATTATAAAACTTTGTAAAAATTTAAATCATTTTATAGGGAACAAATTTTGTTTTAGGACTAATTTAAAATCTGAAACACATTTTATTTTAAAAATGTAAAAATAGATTTGTTCCCTACAAATTATTAAAAAAAATTCTATTTCTACAATTTTAAAATAAAATGTGATTTGAATTTTAAATTGATCCTGAAACAAAATTTCTTCCCTGTAAAATGATTTAAATTTTTGCAAAGTTTTATAATTTTTTGAGGTCATTAAGTATTTGTTTTCTAATTTAGAATAAAATCAGGGCTGAATCGGGTGTCCACGTCATTGAAAATGCCACGTCGTGCTGTCAGACAAAATCGTCACGTGGACGCCATGTCAGCCAAAACCATCAGCCAAATTCGTCCAGGGACCAAAAATGAATGAGTTTAAAAGTTGGAGGACCATGGGTACTTGGTTTTGTAATTGGAGGACTAAAACTGCACAACTGAAAAAGTTTAGGGACTGAAATAGGTCTTTTTCCGATGTATAAGTTTCCAAACTGATGACTATAATTATGAGAGGGCTTTTACCTCCTAAAAGATAAAAGATCATTTATTTATCAAGATTCATGCACATAAACGGTTCATAGTCATTTTGATCTATTGTAGAATCTGTCTAATAAAATGAATAATTAAAAATGATGTTAGATGTCAGCGACGAACAAAGCTAGTACTCGTATGTTATTTATAGTATGATGTGGAACTTGTGTTGACTCGCTAAAGATGTGGAAATTGAAGCAAACCAAACATTTACAAGATAAAACAATAGTTTTCATGAAATCCTTGTACAAAGCATGTATGCGCTACTATATATCTAAGAGAGATGGAACAACTTCGTAAAACCATAACTAATACGGTGTTGAAACAGCTGATTAGAGTAATAATTATATTTCAGATTATATAGTCTAGCTATTCAAATTATATAATCCCTTTAGATGCATCAATCCAGCTAAATTCAGATTATGCTTGGAAAATGGAAAATACTCTTTATTCTTCCGAAATAGCAATAATATCCTTTTTTAGAAAAAAAAAAGATAGGGCAAACATGACAAGTAAAAGACTAAAAGCAGATTATATAATCTTGTCTCCAAATATCCCATCTAGATTTTTTTCAAAAATTTAGATTTTATATCTACCTCCATAATCCAGATTTTAATAATCCATATTGATTCAAATATGGCTAAGGTCCCGTTTTATGGGGGTTTGGATTTTTTTTTAAAAAAAATGACTTTGGCTTTGGCTTTGGATTCTCTAGACAAGTGGCATTTATATTTCTGGCTATATCTTATCTAAAAATATTTTGGAGAGGGGATCTCCAGTGGCTTCTCCTGTTTTATAGGAAAGGGTAATGAGAGCAATTATCCATAGACATGCCACATTGAACGAGAGCTGGAAAAGTCACCCATTAGTGACTTGTGGCTTCACCTTTGACTTCTTCCTAAAATAAGAAAATATGGCTCTTCCTCTATGCGTTTGGTAGGGCTTCCCCATGAACCCGTGAAAAAGCTGATCAAGAATTTCTACAAAATTCTTAAATTGATGTCTCCGTTGATTTCTAATACCAATTTTAATCATTCGTCTTATTCAAATTTTTTGATAAATATCATATATTTTTTTATAATTTGATTTATTAGAATTATTTGAATCACAACTTAAAATTTTACATATTTAAACTAATTTTTTGAATAAGATGAATGGTTAAAATTGATCCTGAAAATCAACAGTGACATCAATTTAAGAACAAAGGGAGTACTCGTTTTGTTTCCTTCTATGGATGTTTAGATGGCTGACAGAAGCTACCCGTCTAACACCAATGTGGATATGTGCCCCTTCCTTGTTTCAATAACCAATGGAGGCCACCGAATGTAATATGCTGAAACCATACCGATCCTTTATGTCTTAATTTTCGGAGTGGGAATCTGACTTCGGCTGCACTGGATAGCGACGGTTCTTGAGGGCACTTTAGGAAAGAAAAGATACGGAGACTCTGATCATGCACTTTTGATGTTAGACTCGTGAACATGAAGTGAGATATTATAACATATTTTTCTGCTCATGTTGGAATGCAAAATTTTTGTGTCGCTGCTTATTTTACCTTTCTTCTGCTTGTTTTTTGTCAGACCTGAATTACCTATGCTTTTGCTCTGTCTCTGTAGTTTGTTTTGGTTCCCCTGATCTTGTCCCATAATACTTGTATCCATAGTTTGTTTGGGTTTCCCCTGGCCTTTGATTGCAATTCATGTTGGATTTGGCGAGATGAGCGAAGTCAGCGAGATCTGGCCATACCTCACTAGGATCTGGCCCTTGCTCTGATTGTGCCCCTCATTCCTTAAGACCTGCTGAAGAGGTGCACCGCAGACTTGCAAGGCCCTGTTCAGAACATAGGAATATAAAACGTAGTAATAAGAGAAAAATTGCAGAAACAAAGAAATCTATAAAGTGTCAATACCACATGAATGCAAAAATATAGGAATGTAGATCTTTGGTGTTTGAAATGCAGGAATGGAAATATAAGGACATAAATATTCCTTCTTTAAATTAAATTATTTAATAGCTATATTATTTTGATGTTTTATGAAGCTCTCCGCATGCCAACTGCTCTCCACTTCACTCGACGTTGATCGCCGCTGCTGGCCCCCGCTCCCTTCCTGCCTCTGGAAAATTACCGGTGGTGGGTGGGAGTGGGGTACTATTTCCTCTAGAAATCTATGTAGATCGAGTCCTAGGTTAGGGGTAAGTCTTCTTCATGACAAAATTTTGGTATGGAGGATTTGTTTCCTCTTTTTTCTTTCCAGCAACAGAAAGGAGGCATTTCGTCTCTCCATGACGTCTACGATGAAGATGATGGTAGCGACAATGATGTCAACAATTTTGTTGGTATGATGACATGGAGAATTAGATTTCTAGATGGTGATATTGAGGTAAGGATAATGTTGTTGTCGTCGTGGAAAAAATTTCTCCGGCCCCTTCTCCATTTTTGTTGGGATTATATCAGGCCACAATGAAGGGCTAGTGAGAATAAATCTACCCCTCAAATTGACTTCAGTTGATTTTTAGTTGGGAAGATTTGCCTTTGTTTTTCTACTTCGTCAGTGGCATAAAAAAGAAGAAGAAAGACAAAAAAAGAAGACTATGCTCAACTCAACCTACAGTAGTGTTGGTCGCCACTTTATTGTCAGTCTGTTTACTGAGTGTTTTCTTGTGCAGCCATCGATATAATCCTTCGTACAGGTATGGAATTGAGATTTGGAGTTACTTGATGGATGAGTGCCATGAAGATGAAGAGCAATGTCTGGGTGTATTTAGAAGTATTTTCTTTATGATACGATTGATTATAATTTGAGAATATACTCATGTACAAATTAATATAATTTTTCTTTCACTAAGAAAAAACCTCCGAGGTTCTGTATCCCTTCCCTGCTCCACCGAAAGCTCCACGCACAGGGTGGATGCTTTTATTTCGTTTGAGCCCTCTTTGGAACACAATCATACATAAATTTTATAAAAATCAGTTTAATTTTATAGGATAAAATGCAAAAAATGGAGTATTCAGTTTCTTTCATGCATTTTTTTCATGTGAAATTAAACTGATTCCTGTAAAATTTTTGTGGAATTACTATGTTCCAAATGGGCCCTAAGCATCAAGCTAAAAGATTCCATAGGAAACGAAGGATCATTTCTGTCACACACCAAAATTTTCAATTTGGGGATGTCAAGCTTTTCAATAATTAAACGTAATTTTTTAAAGCATTTTAATTATTTATTTGTTTATTGACTTTTAAATGTATTTAATATTTCCATGAAAATAAAGTTTTAATGTTTTGTTTAATAAAATGCTTTTGTTATTTTTTTGTTTTTGAAAAGCAATTTTATTTGATGTGAAAAAAGGGATGTTTTCTCAAAATTTTGATTTTCGAATAGATGTCTTGAAAACATGATTTTATTCTGAAATATGATTTTGATTGAAAACTTTCGAATGAAGTATATCTCGAAAATATTATGATGAATTCTATTGTTTTGAAATAATCATATAATAATATAATAATAATAATAATAAAAGAACTATAAGTGAATTAGAAAAGAAAAAGAACAAAAATTTCTCCCATGCCGCCGACCACATCTCCTCGCTAGCGTCTCCCTTTCTCCACTTAGGCCCAACCTCCCCTTTCCCGGCCCAAGGCCTAGCATGCCCCTCCTCCTCTCTACCTTTCACATATGCACGGTTCCCACCTCGCCATCTCCTAACTCTAGCCACCACAACAGCAATGCGCGCCGCCGGCTGAATTCCCTGCCGATCTAGCTGCAATGCGTCCCCCATCTTCTTCCTCAACCCCCTCTCGAGTTGGCCGCCCTCTCCTCTCCTATATAAACGTCACCGAATGGCCTCTTCTGTGCCGCAAACCCTAGCTCTCGAGCCCGTCACCGTCACGCTGCACCTCAGAACTGTCCTAGCCTCGCTCCACCCCATGCCAGCCTTTCTCGCGCCACACCGTCCCTATATGGCCTGGTCCCGCCGCCGTACACCGCCCGACCGCCTCCCCAACGCCGCTAAAGGCCGCCGCCACCACCTCGCTGTCGAGCCCCCATCTTTGGCCACCACCAACCCTGCGTATCCCCTCGGTAAGCCTCCCCGCATCGCCCTATCAATTTTCCCTTTTCCCCCACTGAGATCCGGCCACCGGAGCCCCGGCACCAAGCATTCCGGTAAGCTCGGCCATGGTGCCACCGTCGGCCAGCTGGTCGTCGCCTCCTCGCTACCGTCCAATCTGGGCCAACACCCTGATTAGATTTGGTTTCTCCTTTTAAATTAATTTTAAATCTCGTCCATCCAAATTGAATCCAAAGGCCAAGATTGAACCACGTCATCTTTTTAAATCCGATCTATTGAATTTGAATCCGACGCACCTGATTAATCCATGTTTTCTCTATATAAAAAAAATCATAAAACTTGTTTATTGTAACATCCTTGCATCAGCATGACATCATAATAGTTGTCTTTCACAAAATAATCCTAATAATAATAATAATTAGCATAATATATTTTCTTTCATAATAGTAATAATAATTCTGATAATTACTATTAATTATAATATTAATAGTAATTCTGATATTTATTAATTGTAATAAAAATGTTTTCCATAATAATAATATATTAATAATGAGTAATAATAATATTTATAATACTCATAATACTAATAATTATATCAGTACTATTATCAATAAATCTATTCATAATACCACTATCAATTAATAATTGTACAAATACTAATAGTAATACTAATTATAATAAATATGATAAAAATATTATTAGTAGTAGGAGTAAAGAC